>JANAVB010034999.1:0-44959 GCA_029216955.1 Iris pallida | reverse complement strand
CCAACGATCTCTTTGTTTGATGGCAGTACCTCACCAAGCCAATTCATCAATCACTTTGAGGTAATGACCGTTCAACTCCAGCCAAATGACGCTCTTCTTACCAGAATGTTCGTCGGTTGTTTAGCCGGCGTAGCATACGACTGGTACAGAAGTTTGCCCGATGGTTGTATCACTTTCTTCTCAGTTCTCAAGCAAATCTTCCTAGAACGATTCTATGAAGGATTCAACGACATGACTATGTCGGCTCTCAACAAAATCAAACAAAAACACAATGAAACTGCTGAGAGTTTCATCGAACGATTCCGCCGTGAAGCCTTGAAGATGCCTCCCGGAACTCCAGCTGCTGTCACTATTGATACTTGTAAGGCAAATCTTTTACCTATCATTAGTATGTGGACAGGATCTACCCAGTTCCAAGATTGGCCCTCATTCATCGTCAACGCCAAAGCTGCTGAAGTGAGTGCCGAGAAGTTCAAGCAATTGGGGGTACAAATGTCTAACCCCGATCGGGATGAACACCAGACATCAGGTGGTGGTAATCGTCAGAACAACTGCAAAGCAAAAGAGACTTTGAACATCAATCTGAACAAGAATAAAGAATCTCTGGCTGTCAATGTGGCTCAACCTACGTCCACTTCCACTCCTTCTGCACCGCAACCGAGGGAACCTCGTCCGAAAGTAGAATATTCCTTCGACGAGAATGATACTGCAAGTATTTTTGATTGCTTACTCAAAAACAACAAGATTCAGCTTCCAAATCCAAAGAAACCTGATGAAGTTGGTAAGACTGATCATCCTAAATATTGTGTCTACCACAGGTTTATTGGACACCCCACTCGAGCATGCTACGTGCTCAAGGGCAAAATTCAAGAGCTTGTCAATGCTGGTGCATTACTCTACAGTAAGATGAGAAGACTGTGACTGCAAACATAGTTTCGGTCCAGTTCGGTGATTTTTCTCCGCAGATGGTACAACACGGTGTCATTCCCATTCCCAAGGCTACTCTAGAGATTGAGAATCTTCCACCTCCACCAAATGAAGGTCTCGTTCCCTTGTCTCTTGACAACGGTGAAATTATGTGGATTCATCCCGATCTTGCTCCAGAGTTCAAGGTTTCCTCTTCTTCTAAGAAGAAAGGTCGTTCTAAAGGCAAAACGAAGATTTACAATATGGTGTCTTTTGACCCCATAGTTGACGAAGAAATTCTTTTAGGCACCAGATCGGGGAAAGCCTATCTGAAAGATCATTCTGAAGCTCAAGAGAATCCTGCTTCTTCTTCTGAACCTGCTCTAGCACAACCTGCTTCCACTGAAGAGATCCCTTCTACATCTTCACCAGTTGTAGTACCTATTCCTCCCAAGCCAATCACGGCTGACAAAGGCAAGCAACAAGTCCGCTTTGATAAACCCCTGAAGAAATCATCTCCTACAGGATTTGAAAAGCCGTACAACTTTGATATATTGGCCCAATTAGCCAATACACCGGCTAGGCTATCAATCTTCGAGCTCTTGTACCTTTCCAAGGAGACTCGAGAGACTTTAAGTGAAGCTCTGATGCAGGCTGAAACTTTCTTAACTCTCCTCAAAAAGTCGGAATCAGAACCAGTCTCTTGCCGTCATTGTCATAGTGTCCTGGAGTTAATTCCAAACATCACTTTCACTCAGGATGATATGCTGCTGGAGGATAATAGACATGATCATCCTCTCTACTATACAAGATATGTCGATTCAATAAAAGTCGATCGTATCTTGATAGATCCAGGGTCTGCTCTCAGCATCATGCCAAAGACGATGTTGGACGCATTAAAGATACCAGTTCATAGTCTTTCAAGCACAATCACTACTATCTTGGGATTCAACCAAGGAAGAAGTGAACCTTTGGGTAAGATTCGCCTAAAACTCCAAATAGGCAATCTTCGCACAAAGGTGACCTTTTATATCATCGACAATCATGGTTGTTCTTATAACGCTCTTCTGGGAAGACCCTTCCTCCATGAACACAATGTTGTTCCATCGACTCTTCATCAATGCTTTAGATATGTTGATGATAAAGGATAAGTTCACAAGGAAGTTGCAGACCTTTATCCTTTCAAGGGTGTCGAAGCATACTGCAATGACGCTCGTATGTATAAGAAGGAATTTATGAAAGTGGTATTGGCAATGGATACTGAAGAAGATCAAGAAGCAGCACCCAATGACACTCTCATCATACCTGTCAAAGGGTGTGTTTCTCATCCTCAATCTTCTAAACCACTGGCTATTCACTTGCCAGTCCAAAAGAAATCAGTTGATGCTGATCAAAGTCAAAGGGAGCTCACCTCTTCTGAGCCACTTGTTATCGACTTGCGTCGTAACAAGGACAAAAAGCAGCTCACTTCTTCTGAGCCACTTGTTGTTGATATAACTTACAACAAGGAAAAAAAGGGAGCTCATCTCCTCTGAGCTACTTATATCAACCTCCGTCGTAACAAGCCACCTCCACGTTCTTCTTCTCCCCCTCTTGTAATTAATCTGACCATGCCTGTTAAGGCTAAAGGTCCTATTGTACAGATCAATGAAAAAGCATCTACTTTCCAGTATACTGATGTTATTTATCATACTAAATGCTATTTGGACATGTTAGATAGCTTCAAATCATTTACAATGGGAGTTGTACAATCTCTTCAAACAGAAGTCTCATTTGAAGATCCAGATGACTCTTACCGTATTGTCCCTGCTCGTAAGAAAGGCGAACGTCCAATACTTTTTAGTAAAGGACCGGAACAAAAATTCAGTTATACGGATGATAGTAAAGTTAACGACACGGGGCATCTTCAACTCCGTCGTTACAGTCAACAATCAAAAGACATAATCTGAAAGATGGGCTATGACTTCAAAAGTGGTCTCAATTATGGTAAAGGTAGACGAACTCCTATTCGTACGACTGTTCCGAAAGGAAAGTCAGAGATGTACTACAGCAAGACTAAGAAAGGTCTCGGATATGCTTCTCCTCCAGTTTTATCCCCAGCAGTCTCCGACTCCGACAATGAAGAACGTTCTAATTCTTCCGATTCCAGATCATGGGATTCTGACACTAGCATCGGTGAAGTCCATCGGCTGGTCGTATCCTCTAACATGGTCTCCGCTGAACTTCTGGAAGGCTATGATGAGGACGTTGAAGAAAATCCTGAAACAGATCCTTGGGCTCAACAGATGGACAATCAGTGGGTGCTCCGATTTGAACAAAGAGAACCTCCTACTGAAGATCAACTGGTTCAAGTTGATGTAGGAGAAAGTGGGTCACCTCGTCCAATCTTTATTAGCAAGAATCTTTCAGAAGCAGATAAGCAAGAGTTGATTCTTCTCATTAAAGAATACATTGATGTCTTTGCTTGGATTTACGAAGACATGCCAGGTTTAGATCCCAAAATTGCTACTTACAAACTGAACATTCTGTCTAATGCTAAACCAGTCAAACAGCAGCAACGGCAATTCAAGCCTGAAATGATGGAAGCAATTGATAATGAAGTCAAGAAGCTCATTGCTTGTGGCTTTATTCGAGAAGAACAACATCCCGATTGGGTAGCTAACGTTTTTCCAGTCCTGAAGAAAACTGGCAAAGTCCGAGTCTACATCGACTTTCAGGATCTTAATGAAGCATGTCCAAAAGATGAATTTCCTCTCCCTATTACGGACGTCATGATTGACAATACCTGTGGGTTCGAGCGAATATCTTTTATGGATGGATTCTCTGGATACAATCAAATCAAGATGAATCCTGAAGATGAAAAACACACATCCTTCCGCACTCCTCGGGGAGTCTATTGCTACACAGTGATGCCATTTGGTCTCAAGAACGCTGGTACAACTTACCAACGGGCTATGAGTACCATTTTCAGAGAACATCTTCGTAAAATAGTCGAATGTTATGTTGACGATACCGCCGTCAAAAGTCATCTGAAAGAAGATCACATTCAAGATTTGAGAACTATCTTCAATCTTATGCGCCAACATCAGCTCAAGATGAATCCCACCAAGTCATTCTTGGGTGTCTCTAGTGGTAAGTTTCTCGGCTTCGTCATTACCTCTAAAGGTATACACGGGGATCCCGAGAAGATCAAAGCCATTCAAGACATGCATCCTCCACGCAACTTAAAAGAGCTACGAGGATTCCAAGGTCAACTTGCGTACATCAGGAGATTCATTTCGAACTTATCTGGACGCTGCAGACCATTCACTCAATTAATGAAGAAGGGTGTATCTTTTATTTGGACTGAAGAATGTCAACAAGCATTTGACGACATCAAAAGATATCTCATGAACCCACCAGTCTTGGTGCCACCAATCTCGGGCATTCCATTCTTAATGTACGTCCGTGCTATGGATTATTTATTGGGTGCTTTACTCGCCCAAAAGAATAAAGAGGGTCATGAACAAGCCATCTACTATCTCAGTCGTACTATGATTGTTGCTGAACACCGTTATAGTCCGGTCGAAAAAGAATGTCTAGCTCTTATGTTCGCTGTTCAAAAGATAAGGCATTATATCATCGGTCAAACCATTCATGTCATATCTCGAGCTAACCCTCTTCGGGTACTCATAAAAAAGCCCAGTACACTCAATTCTTGGCTGGCTACATGAGCCATTCTTCTAGCCCAATATGACATGGTGTATGTTCCTCAAAAGTCTGTCAAAGGTCAAGCATTGGCAGATTTCTTTGCGGCTCATCCCGTACTAGAAACATCCAAGCATTACGATGAAATTCCGGACGAGACGCTGGAAGTCAACCTGATCTCTGAAGAAGTTTCGACCTGGCATCTATTCTTTGATGGTACATCCAGAATTGGACTAAATGGTGCCATTGTAGCAGGAGTCGGAGTTGTTCTTGTTTCTCCAGATGGATTGACCATCCAAAGAGCTTACTCTCTAGATGAACCCTGTTCCAACAATGTAGCGGAGTATAATGCTCTACTCATCGGCCTTCAGTTAGCCAAACAATTAGATATCGAATATCTTAAAGTTTACGACAACTCTAAGCTGGTTGTCAATCAGGTTAGAGGAACCTATGAAGTTCGACATCAAGATTTGGTGCCTTATCATGAAGCAGCAATCAACATGGCTACATTATTCAAAGATTTTTTCATCGACTATGTTCGTCGAGCTTGCAATACCGAAGCAGATGCCTTAGCCAATCTTGCAGCTGTCCTAGCCATCCCTATCAAAAGACAGCAGGTGGTGGTTATCTCTAACCGAGAATTGTTCTGCATAAAAAACAATCGTAATATTGAGTTCAGTAACTTTATTGAAGTCAATGTTATCGAGGAAGACTGGAGAACTCCTTTCATCGACTTCGTAGTTCATGACATACTCCCTGAAGATCCTAAGGAAGCTACAAGTGTTCGACGACGATCTCTCCGATTCTACTACAATCAAACCACCAAGACTCTTTATCGGCGAACTTATGACGGTCTTCTCTTGCGCTGTCTTGATGGTGATGAAGCAAAACAAGTGTTACGTGAAGCTCACGACGGTGTCTGTGGAGCACATCAACCCGGTCCTAAACTACAGGATCGCATTCGACGAATGGGTTACTACTGGCCCTCTATGGTATCAGATGCCATCGAATATGCAAGAAAATGCCGAGCTTGTCAAATACATACAGATTTTATTCATCAACCGTCAGAATTTCTTCATCCGACTGCTGCTTCCTGGCCTTTCGAAGCTTGGGGCATGGATGTCATAGGTCCTATTAATCCTCCTTCTTCTAGAGGACATCGATTCATACTGGCAATAACGGACTACTTCTCCAAGTGGGCTGAAGCTATACCTCTGGCTGAAGTCAAGACCAGTAGCATTATCAACTTTGCAAACAACATGTCATCTACAGATTCGGTGTACCTCGAAGGATCATTCATGAAAATGGACCTCAATTCATCAGTCAGAAGTTCACCAGATTCTGCGATGATCACCGAATTGACAACGTCGCCTCGACTGCCTACAATCCTACCGCTAATGGTTTAGCTGAAGCCTTCAACAAAACTATTATCAAGCTCCTCAAGAAGTTTGTATCCACTAACAAACGAAATTGGAGTGAAAAACTTGGTGAATGTCTATGGGCTTACCGAACTACGGTCTGCAACCCTACAGGCTTTACACCTTTCTCTTTGGTGTATGGCTGTGAAGCTGTTCTTCCTCTGGAACTTCAAATTCCTTCTTTAAGGATTGCCATTGCTAATGAGCTCACTACAGAGAATAATGATCTTCTTCGACTTCAAGAGTTGGAAGTACTTGATGAGAAGCGGTTAATGGCTCAACAACATATTGAGTTATACCAAGCTCGCATTTCGAAGACCTTCAACCGCAAAGTTAAGGTCAGAACCTTTCAACAAGGAGAACTTGTTCTAACAGTCAGACGTCCTATGACTATGACTCATATGAGCAAAGGCAAATTCGACGCGAAGTGGGAAGGTCCCTATGTTGTGAGCAAAGTTTTCTCAAATAGAGCTTATCAACTCTCAGAACTGGATGGACGAGTTGCTATGATGCCTATCAATGGCAAGTTTCTTAAAAAGTATTATGTATAAATAAAAATAATTATAAATCATCAGACAAGTTCAAGTTCATAAATAAAATTTAAATTTTATTTCATCATGAATGATAGTACATGATATTAAGGAAGATCACTATCATCCTTCTTAACATTGGGACGCGAACCACTGCCGTCCTTTTCAAAGACACGGTCATCAAAAGAGCCGAGGACTTCCTTGCTGGAATCCACCAGGAACTTACAAGTGGCCATCCTCATGGCTTCCTCTTCTTCAGTCCTTCCTGGTTCAAGCAGAAAGTTCAGGATGTCTCGCGGTGGCTTGGGTGCAGACAAACCTTCGCCTGCTTCTGCCTCCTTTGGCTGAACTGGATCGACAGAGAATTCTTCAGTGCCCTTCTCAACCTTCGGGGCAAGTTCAGCCTTCTTGGATGCATCTCCAGATGACATTTTTATGTTGAAAAGTGAAAGTGCTCATTCCTGTCAGATTTCTGTTCTATTTATATGTATAGATTTCTCAAACAACGAAGCGACACATTCACCCGAGGTTCACCCGTTCCTTCATCATCACCTGACGGTTCATCCGTTCATTCAATTCACTTGACGGTTCATCCGTTCATTCACATTCATCCGACGGTTCATCCGTTTATTTACCACCCGGCGGTTCGTCCGTTTATTATCATCCGACTGTTCATCCGTTCATTATCATCCGACGGTTCACCTGTTCCTTAATCATCACCTGACGGTTCATCCGTTCATTCAATTCACTTGACGGTTCATCCGTTTATTCACATTCATCCGACGGTTCATCTGTTCATTTACCACCCGGTGGTTCGTCCGTTCATTATCATCCGACGGTTCATCCGTTCATTATCATCCGACGGTTCACCCGTTCCTTCATCATCACCTGACGGTTCATCCGTTCATTCAATTCACTTGACGGTTCATCCGTTCATTCACATTCATCCAACGGTTCATCCGTTCATTTACCACGCGACGGTTCGTCCGTTCATTATCATCCGACGGTTCACCCGTTCATTCATCATTATCTGACAGTTTACCCGTTCATTCATCATCACTTGATGGTTCATCCGTTCGTTATCATCCATTTTGATGGTTTGTCCATTTATTCTATCATTTGACGGTTTTCCCGTTCATCTCACATACACTGACGATTCATCATCGTTCATCATCCACATCAGCAACTTATCGTTTTGATTAAGTTGTCAATTGAGATAATAATATTCGGTATATTCTACCACGTCTATGTTACCTCTAAGCAGATATAATGAATATAATTATTTTCTACAAAATCATCAAGGAATATATCATGTCTTGCACCTCTGAATATATTTTTTATCTCTATTATTTATATCTAAACAAGATATGCAACAAATAATGGAGCCACAGCAAAAATGTCTTTTATTAATCAAAATATGAGATATTACAAAAACACATGTACTACAAAAGATATAGAGATACAAAATGTTCTACTAAGACGGAGGTATTATCAGATTATTAATCTGCTGACTCCAAAGGTTGTCCATTCATCAAACATAGCAGAGTCTCATTATCTTGGGCTATCAAAATAGTCTGACGGGAAGTTGGCAGATCATATTGAGGATAGTGCACATGAGAAAGGTCCTCTTTGTATTCTGACTCTGAAAGGGTTCCTACAAAGTCCTCATATCCAGGACCTTCTCTAGTATTAACTGCATCAGACAGAGAAAACAAAAAAATTCAGTACAAGTCAAGACAAAGATTCTGTTGTCAGTTTGTGTAAACATCAGATTGCGCAATATCAGATTGCACAATAATCAGATTGTGCAAACAAACAGTCATTAGTTTGCACTGACAGTCTCGTGCAAATCAGCAAGTTGCGCTGACTTTTGTCAGTGCAGTTCAACTGATTGTGCAGAATGTCGTCCTTCATAAAAATGAAGAACGAACTGATTTGTGCAACCAGAACCCTAAAAAGGGTGGCACAGTATGATCACATCTCTAAAAAGAGATGGATTCTGAAAGAACAGTGAGATCAAAACCCTAAAAAGAGTTTTGATTTGGTTATCTACCTTGCAGCGCGGGATGAGCAGTTTCATGACGAGAAGCACGTCGCGCAACCCTAGCCGAAGTCTTGGCGGGGGCTTTGTCCTTGGCAGCGGCGGAGGAACGTCTAGGCGCCATGGAGATCGTCGGAGAAGAAAGGAAGAAAGGGTCCGAAATTTCTCTCTCTCAAATGCACGAAGAAAGCAAAGTAAAGAATACTTCGAAGTGTGAAGAGGACTATTTATAGTTTTTGAAAACGAAACGGCCGCCTTAGATTGCGCCTAAAAATGGGGCTAATCCCTCAGATTGCGCAGACAGCTCACTACATGCGCAAATTGATTTTCAATTTCAAAATTTAAAGTATTTCAAAATTTTGAACAAATTCAACTTTCGAAAACTTTGAAGGGGGTCTTGTAGGTCCTAAAAAAATTAAGTTGCACATATTAATAAAGTCAAAAAATCAAGAAATACAACTTTCAGATAAACTGCGCAGACATCAGATTACGGATCCTACAGATTGCGCACACTAGATTGTGCACACTTTCAACTGCACAGGCTGACGTGGCAAAAGTCATCATTACCTGACACAATCAAATCTTCTGACAGCTGAAAGCACGGAGAACGAGGTGACTGTTTGTTTATCGTGCAGCACGGTGCTCGAGGACAGCTGGCAGCGCAATCGGCCAACCACTCTGTGCGCAGTCCATGCGTGTGCAACCCGATGCCAGCGCAATTCAAGTTGCGCACTCTATCAAAACAACTGACAAAGTACACGTGGCATTCATGCCATCGATTGTTCATTACGTGGCAACCGTCTATGCACGATCATGCACATTTCAATCAAATGATGCCATGTGTCCAAGACAGTTGGCCCACGATCCAACAACTGCCTGTGCAGTCTACTGTTGCGCAAACCAATTGTTGTACAATCCATCATGCGGAGTCCAAAATAACTAAAAGTTAGTTATTTCCAGAACTCTATAAATAGAGTTTCAAGTCTTCGTTCAAGGGGATCACGGATCAAGGATCAGAGATCAGAATATAGAGAGATCAGACTTTAAAGTTCAGAGAGTCCAGGAGTTCTTGCCCA
Source organism: Iris pallida (assembly GCA_029216955.1). Lineage (NCBI taxonomy): Eukaryota > Viridiplantae > Streptophyta > Magnoliopsida > Asparagales > Iridaceae > Iris > Iris pallida. The sequence continues at coordinate 35,301 of JANAVB010034999.1, read as the reverse complement.
AGTGCTGCTGCATTCTTCCGAGGCTTTTGCCTTCAATTTCCGAGGCTTTTTGCCTTCAATTTCAGAGTTGTTTTCAACTTCAGAGGCTTCGTCTTCAAAGCTTACATCGTCCAAGGGATAAAGCAATCGTCATCTAGATTGGATTCTTACAGTTGTATCATTCCCAGAATTCAAATTGTAATCTTTTACAAAGTTTGTATCAATAAAGTTTCATACTTTTGTTTTTGCAAACAAATGCTAGTGGGCTGCAGACCACGAACCATATTGTTTATTTACGATGTTTATTATCATTATGTGGATTGAGATGCAGTAATTCTAGAACAACCAGACAGCTTATACGTATTCGAGCTGGGCTGGAGTCTCTCGATGCGTAGCTGGCATATATACGTATCCTAGTGATATTACTTTGTTATCCACTCGTGCTTTATATTCCTTATCATGATACATTCTGCTTGTTAGCCTAGTTTTATAGACTCATGTTATTTTCTTGGAGTCTAATCGGACATATATATTAGTGGGCTGCAGACCATGAACCATAATGTTCATTCTTGTTTTATATTTTTCTTATGGATTGGGATATAGTTTAATTTACCATATTAGACATGATAGCCTATTCTGGACAGCTTATACGTATTCAGGTTACTGGTGTCTACTTGATACATAGATGGCTTGTATACGCACTCATATCCCGAAAAGCGGGTGCAGGTCATAACAAGTTTTCGTGGTGGTCCATACAGGTTAGAGTATATCGTATCGGTTATGTAACTGTACTGATACGAGCCTGTGAATATGATTAAATCCTTAGGAATCTCAATCCATACTGTCTTGAAAATTCTCTTAGAAATTTCTCTACTGACCTTGAAACTTCGTATTTGCTCTCGATTATTTCTTCCTTACCTTCCCGTACCATTGCCCTTCCTATTTCAGGGTGACCAATGATCGTGTTGTCTAAAATTTATCAGAAATTCTTAAGTTATAGTGTAAGTTAGTTTGATTATTGAATTTTGGTTGCTTGATAGATAGGAGGGATTAGAGATGCCATATGCCATAGATATTTATTGGTAGTAATTTTTGCAACTAGTTTGCAAGGTTAAAATATTACGACATCATGTGTTTGAAGGGGTAGTATGACCAAAGATGGATAGAGATTCCAGCGAACTTATTCTTTAGAAGATAAAATCTATTGAGAATTTGAAGTGTTGATGGAGTAGTGTGAGTTAGGGTAGATATATATTCCCAATCACCTATTTGGTTCTTGGTGATCAAATTTTTTTTGAAAGTATTGATGGAAGTTAGCAGACTGGGATTAGGACGATTATATTGCTAGAGACTATGATATTAATAGACAATGATTAGGGAAAACCTTTAGTAAAATAAGATTAAAATTTTCAAAGTTTTATGATCTTATGGTATTTGTAAATGGCAATGAAGAATCTATTGAATTAGTGTTAGAAAAATTGGATAAGATCGAGGATTTATGAACATGAATGTGGTTATTTAGCAACCAATTAAGGATGAGAGAAATTAAGAAGAAGAAAAGTAATATAGTACGATTGGATGAAAAAAATGTATTTAAATTTCTTTTTTTGAAGACAAATTTGGATATTGGATTTACGTTTTAAAATATTATAGAGATCCTGCTTAGTATGTTCTTGTGTCATATGGGTTGATTCAAAGGTTGGTAGAAGTCCTCGAGGATTTGTAGTTACGAAATGACCATGAGAATAATTAATAGTTTGTTGGACCCCGTCTTCTACCATCACTGATGGACTTTTTTTTAATTTTGAGTAAGAAATTCTTTTAAGGTGGATAGATTTGTAACCTCTTCCCAAAATTTTGGAAATATTTTTTTACTATTTATTTGAATTAAATGATAATTTTTAGAATTTCATAAATATTTAATTAATTAATTATTATTATAGAGTGCTTTAGTCATGGTTAAGATTTAGAGTACAAGATGACTAGAAATTTTGGCACGGAGAGTGTAGTCGAGTGCCTTGACTAGTGTATTAGCCATGCTAGGGGAGGTCGAGCCACAAGTGTGTCTCAACTGGGAAAACCAGGCTAAGTTGTGACATGACCCCTATAAATAATTTAATTATTTATTATTAAGATTATTGACTTTTAGGAAATCCGGTTGTATCAAACTAGCTCGGACTCGACCCGAACCAAACCCATACTAATGTAGTCAAGTAGTATGCCCAAAGATGTCCATGTGGATAATTATTGCATAAATATAATTAGAGTGTTTATTTTGTGGTTGATTAGGTATTGCTTTTACGAGTGTCATATATATATATATATATATATATATATATATATATATAACCAGTTTCATGAAGGTCAGATACTTCAAGCACATCCATCCAACGACGGCCATCTCGAACAGCAGATCCTCCGCGGCTTGGCGGCGCATTCTTATCTGTCGGTTTCTTGCCGGGCCCCGATTTGCCTTCAGGTGGGCAACGGCAATTCCTCGCCATTCTTGGAACGATGGGTTAGCGATACCTTGCTTTCCAACATCTCCGCTGCCCCTTCGAACAGCACTATCGAGGACTTGTGGGACCCCACAGACAACAACTGGAACTGGAACCAGGTTCGGGTCTGGGCCGGACCAGAGGCGGTCGACAGCATCCATCGTAGCGGATTGACGATTGGGTCGGACGCGGACAAGCTATAGTGGAAGCCCGCTGCCTTCGGATTATTCATGGTTCGATCGGCCAAAAAGGTGATCCTAGGTAATTCTACGCCCTCTCCAACTGTTGTAGCCTTCTGGCAGACTTGCATCCCAAAGAAGTGGTCCGTCCTCATGTGGAGAGCCCTACGCAATATCCTACCCACGGATGACACTCTCAATACTATCGGATATAGCCTTGCATCAGCATGCACATGATGCTCCGAGAGCCAATCGGAAACCGTCGACCACATCCTCTGTCAGGGGGACCTACCTGTCAAGGTTTGGAGAGATCATTCCCACCGCTGTAGAATGACTCAAGGGGGCAACAACTTCCCCAAACTAGTTACGGCCTGGACATCCGCGTCCTAAGGCCACCAGATCGTAGTTGCTGCTGCGACATGGGTGATCTAGAAAAATCACAGTAAGGCGAGATATAAAGGCCACCAGTACTCCGCAGACCAGCTGATTTGGGAGACCATTCGGCAGTGCCGCAAGCGGAGCTCTCTCTGTTCGCACGGCCAGACGATCTTCTGGTACTCTCTCCAATCCCTGGCTTAGCCATTTTGGTTCACGTTTTCCCTTGTTTGTTGTGAGTATACGTGTATAGGCTTCGACATTTTGCGCCTTCTGGTATACTTGTAAAGGTTTCGGCTTTTCATGAATAAAATGGGTTGTTCTTAAAAAAAATTAATATTCTATTTTAGTATATGGTAATATTTCGTAAGAATGTCCTTTTAAGATTTATTGGGGTTACCTTCTTATAAAATTCAGCATAATTAGTTTTGAGATTATTATTGTATAAACGTGTAAAGATTTTATGATATAATTTACTTAAATAAATAAATATTAATGGTATGCACATCTTTTTTGTAGCCCTATACTAGACAATAATAATAATAAAATAATGTTAAGATTTTGGTTTTATTGCCTATTTATTCATATATAGATATATATAGAGAAATACACAAATCATTACACATATAGATATATTTATTACCTATTTATTTTTATTTCGTATATATATATATATATATATATATATATATATATATATATATATGGCGAGCTGCTCAGATCCCTGGGGAGCGCTCGTTGGGTGGGGACCCTCTTGGCGGCCGATCCACTGGTGGTCGCCGCCGTGGTGGACCGCCTCCTGGCCGCTCGTGCCGGCTTCCGACGGCTTGCTCCCCCACCCGTCATCGCCCTGGCAGCTTCCTTGCTGCCGTCAGTGCCGCCGCCCTTTCCCTCCGCGGCGTCGGCCCCGGCGCCCCCGGCATCCCCGTTGCAGGCGCCGCCGCGGCTTCGATCCTGCTGCGGTCGCCGGGCCGAGGCCAGGCCCTCCCCCTTTGGCAGCCCCTCCGCCGAGCCTGCTTCCCCCCGCTCCTTCTCCGTCCGCCGCCGTCCTCGCGGAGCCGCCCCCCCCGGTTGAGGGCTCCCGCCCGCTCCCGCAGCCAGGCCCAACCCCTCCACCTCTCCCCCTCCGGCCTGGTCCGGCCTCGCCCCCCTCCGGTGCCCCTGCCCTCCCTCTCTCGTGGGCTCGGGTGGCCGCGGCTCCTCCCTCCTCGGCGACGGCCGGCGTTCGCTTCTCTTTTTCGCTGTCGCCGCCCACTCCTTCGGCCGTGGCCCCACCACCAGCTCCTCTCCCCCTCTGGCGCCCCTCCACCAGCTCCCTCCCAGAGCTCGGCGACCCAGCAGTGCCCCCCCTTCAGAGCCTGTCGCCAGGGCCAGCGCCGCCCTTCCGCTCACGGCGGCGTCCTCCCCCTCGGCTGAGGACTCCCGCCCCCTCTCGCGGTGGCCCAACTCGGCGACCTCCTCCCTCGGCCCCCTGGTCGCGCCTCCCGGAGGCCCTGGGTTGGCCTCCCCTCTTCGGTTCCCCCCCAGCGCCGGAGATCTCGCCGACATCGTCGTCGATGGCTCCCAGCCTCTCCACCCCCTCCGACGCTCTCTCTATTTCTGGCCGGAGGGCCCTCCCCCCCTCCGTCTGTTATCCGCCGCCCCCGCTCGCCGAAGGACGCTCGCCCCATCCGCTTCCCTCCCTCCCTTTCTCCTGGCTTTGCCCTGTCCTCCCTCCGGGCCGGCCCCCGCCGGAGCCCTCGCTTCCGATCAGCACCCCCTGTCTCCGCCGGTGCTCCTGCACGCGGGGGAGGGGGCCCGAGACCCTCGGTTTGCATGCCCATCGGGCAGTGCACTCCTACCTAGGGCAGGGTGCCCCTTGGGCCCCGTGCCCACAGCTGTCCCGGCGGGCAGTCCACCGGTCCGACCTGATCCCTCCACAGCCGGTTCTCCCCGGCCCCTCGCCGGCGCCCCCGCCCCCCGCTCTGCGACGGTCTCCGCACCGGGGATGCCCGAGGCCCCTCGGGCAGTGCGCCCCGCGTTGGGCAGAGCGCCACCCACCCGCCTCGGGCAGTGCACTCATGCCTGCATTGGGAAGCGTGCCCACCAACCTGCTTTCCAGCTTTCCCGCCCGAACCTTTTCTTTTTTTGGTTCAGCCCAGTTTCAAAATAGTTTGAAATTTCGTAATTCAAAATTTCAAATTGTTTCTGAAACACACTTGCTTCAGGAAATTTTGCTACTCCAAAATTTTGACTTTACATATTTCTAACTTTTGTCTATTATTACTTTGCTATACAGGACACTTTTGTGTTTTACGGTCCTGTACCCGCTTATAATGCTCTTCGTGAGCCTCCTTTTATTTTCCAATAAAATGCCCTCTTAAATATATATATATATATATATATATATATATATATATATATATATAAAGAAAACCCCTCAATTTGTTAAGGACGGCACAAAGACCGCACAAAACCGTATACAAGGCGCAAAATGCCGAAGCCTATACAGGTACACTACAAAATGAAGGAGGGAGGAAAGCAAAACAGGCAAAATAGTCGCCAAAGGCTACGGGGGTAGCACTGACCAGAATCCTCTCGAACTATGGGAACACAGGGTGCTCCGCTTGCGGCATTGTCGGGCAATTTTCCGTAAGAGCTGGTCAGCCGAGAATGAGTGACCTTCGTATCTCGCTTGGTTGCGATTCTTCCACATAACCCATGTAGTGGCCGCTGCGACGATCTGGTGGCCATGGAAGGCGGACCCCCAGGAAGCCAGTAGATCGTGGAAGCGTCCGCTGCCCTGCTCAATGTTGAATAGCTGGTTAAGGGTGGTCCAAGTCCTGACTGGCAGCGTCCCTTGGTGGAAGATGTGATCAATAGTCTCCGTCTTTCGTTCGGAGCAGTAGGAGCAAGCTGATGCTAAGCTAATCCCGATGGTGTTGATGATGTCGTCTGTCGGTAGTTTCTTTCTGAAGACTCTCCACAAGAGGAAGGACCACTTCTTAGGGATACAGGAGTGCCAATAGTGGGCCATGGGGAAGTACGGCTGACCATTGCCCTGGATAGCAGTTCTCGCCGACTTCACCGAGAATGCGCCCGACGCCTCGAGGGACCAACACAACGCATCCGCCTCGCTACCGATGCGTAACCCTCGTTCACGGACGCTGTCTGCTGCCTCGGAGCCAGCCCACTCGCGAATCTGGTCCCAGTTCCAGTCGTTGGTAGTGGGGTTCCACAAGTCTCTGATCCTGTAATCTCTCAGGGTCTTGGTGAGATTCGGGATCGTGCTGTCTCCAACCCATCGCTCAAGGAATGGGTTCGATTCGCCCACTCCCAGCTATAGTCTTATCGTAGGTTCGGCTAGGTCGCCGCCAATAAGGATGCGACGCCATGTTGCGGAGGATCTGCAGTTGGATATGGCCATCGATGGGTGGATATGTTTGAAATATCTAGCTTTCAAAAACCTGCTCCATAAGTTGTGGCACGTGCGAAGATTCTACCACAGTTTCATCGAGAAAGCTTTAACAATGTGACTGAGTTTGGTGAATCCCAAACCCTCCTCTACAGTCGGATGGGCCATAGAGTCCCAACTGGCCCAGTGGTGCTTATCGTGGCCGTTGCTATGCCCCCAAAAGAAGTTATAAAAGATCTGTTCGATCGAAGAAAGGACCTTGATGGGCGGCGAACAAGCAGCTAGGGTGTGGATGGGGATAGAGGATAGCACGTGCTTGATGAGGATCATCTTGCCGCCTGGGGATAAGGTGGCGTTGTGCCACCCGTCCAGTTTTTTCCTCATTCTGGTGGTTAAGTCCTCAAAGATGCCGGCATTGGATTTCCCGTACACTAACGGACATCCGAGGTAGGTGAATGGGGGGTTGGCAACCGAAAATGATGTTAAGTTGGAGAGGTGGTTGGCGTGCTCTCTGCTGGTTTTATGGTGAGCGTAGATAACGCTCTTGGAATGATTGATCTTCTGGCCGGAGCATCTAGAGTACCTCATCAGTCTGTTGTGAACCACCGCCACCGCGCCTTCATCTCCTGAGGAGAAGATGAGTAGGTCGTCAGCGAAAGCCAGATGGGTGATGATAGGGCATCCACTGGATGTATGATAGTACTGGAAGTTGGGTGTGTTGATCATGTTGTTAAGGTTCCTACTCAGGGCGTCAGCCGCTATGATGAAAACAGTGGAGGATAGGGGGTCGCCCTGTCTCACCCCTCGGTGGGATTTGAAAAATCCTTCAGCGATGCCGTTGATGACCGTGGAAAACCACGAGTTGCTGATGGATCTCCAGACGATGTTGGTCCAAGTTTTTAAAAATCCGAAACCTCTGAAAACCCAGATCATGAATTGCCAATCCAGTCTGTCATAGGCTTTCTCCATGTCGATTTTGACGGCAATGTTGCCACCCCTCGCAGGAAATTTCATGCAGGTAATTAATTCTTATGCCAGCATTATGTTGTCTTAGATATTCCTACCGCGAACAAATCCGCTTTGCTCCTCCGAGATGATCCTGGGGAGAATATCCGCCATCCTGGTTGCGATAACCTTGGATATGATCTTGTTGGTGAAATTACACAGGCTAATGGGTCGAAAGTCACGGAAGGACTCCGGGGTATCTTTTTTAGGGATGAGGATCAGGTTGGCACTAGAAATAGCTTTGGGGTATATAGCACCTTCAAAGAAGGCGATCGTCGCTTCGGTGATGTCTTGTTTGATAATATCCCAGCAAGTGCGGAAGAAAACCCCCGAGAAACCATCCGGGCCGGGCGCACTGTGCTCGTTCAGAGCCCACACTGCATTAGTAACTTCCTGGACCGTGGGTATGCGGTTCAACTGGGCGTTATCGGAGTCATTGATGAGGAGGGGTATTTTGTCGAGGAAAGATCTATCCATGTGGACAGTCTCTTTGGTGAAAAGTTTAGAATAGAATTTCGTGGCTGCCCCTTGGATGCCCTTTTGGTCGGTAATGACGTTCCCGTTCTCGTCAGCAGTCCTGTGAATCGAGAGCTTCTGTCTGCGCCCGTTAACGTAGGCGTGAAAGTACTTCGAGTTTTTGTCCCCCTCGTTGTCCCATTTCAGCCTTGCTTTCTGCTTCCAGAAATCAGTCTCTACTTTGATCCTGAATTTAAGCATCACCTTGGTGAGGTTGAGGGCTCTTCTAGCCGCAGATGAGCGATCCGTGACGACCAGGGCTTCGGCATGGGTGATGTTATCCTCGGCTACCCGAACGGCTTGAAAGATATCTCCGTAGGCAAGCTTGCTCCAACCGGATAAGGCTTTCCCAGTGGCTTTTAGTTTGTTGCTCACCCGAACGAGGGGATTGGGGGAGTCATCACTGTTCCATGCTTCTGCGACGATACACAGGAATTGGGGATGTCCGGTCCAGAATTCGAGGAATTGGAATCTCTTTTTGGATGAGGTGGTCTTGTTTTTGATTTCGACCAAAAAGGGGTTGTGGTCTGATTCCATGGAGTAGAGATGGGATAGATTGGTTGTGATCCCCATTCCGTGCCAGAAGACGTTCGTGAGGGCCCTGTCAAGTCTAGAGTATTGACGACGGTCGCCATCCTGCATGTTGCACCAGGTAAATGCATTGCCTGAGAACTGGAGAGAGGATAGGTGGGCATTGAAGATAAAATTATTGAAGTCTAGCATGGCCGGGGCGGGAGGAGGGCGACCTCCGGACTTCTCTGTACTACAAGTGATCGCATTGAAGTCCCCAATGCAAAGCCAAGGGGAGTTGGTGTTGAGGTGATGGATGTCAAGGAGATCGTTCCAAAGTTGTTTCCTCTCCGCAATATCACAGCTGCCATGGACCACGGAAAGGATAGCGCGCTCAGGAAGTTTGGGGTGGTCAAGCCAACAGGAGAGGGCCTGCTGGGAGTCCCTGATAACTCATAGTTTGACATCCTTCGTACAGAGATTCCAGATATCGTGTCTGCCAGCAATGGCCACAGGAAGGCCCAGTTGAAGTTGGATGGATTTTAGTCTTTTGGGGGGAATTTTGGGTTCGATGATGATGATGATGTCTATCTTGTAGATTATCCACAGACTGGTAATTTGTCTGATCATCGGTTTGTTCGCCAGACCACGGACATTCCAGGATAGAATGTTAAGCATTAAGGATATTGTGGGGGGGGGGTTTGTTCCGCTTGGCGGCGGATCTGGTTTGGATGGTGGTGGTTTCGGTGGGACCGCTGATGGCATTGGCCTTGCTCGAGTAAGAGGGTCCTATCCCGGTTGATGGGGGGATCGTTACATGATAGCTTCTTTGGGATCGGTTGGAGGTTGACCGATTCTCCGACGGAGTCCAGGATGGGATTCTCTGGTGGGATGATAATTAAGTCGCTGGTGTTCCAAGTTAGGAGGCTGGTTTGCTGAAGTGGGATATATATATATATAGAAAAAAGTTCCCTAAGGTGATGCTTCCGGGCTCCTGCTACCCGAGGGGTTTCCCCCTCGCCTAGCACCCCTTCCACGTCCTCCTCCCTTCATCCTCCCCATGTCTCCGCCTCCCCGGCCCCCGCTGTGGCCGTCCCCAAAAAAGTTCCCTAAGGTGATGCTTCCGGGCTCCTGCTACCCGAGGGGTTTCCCCCTCGCCTAGCACCCCATCTACGTCCTCCTTCCTTCATCCTCCCCATGTCTGCGCCTCCCCGGCCCCCACTGTGGCCGTCCCCTTGGCCTTCTAACCTCCTAGTGCTTCTCGGTCTGACGCCCAAATCTGTCCCGGCTGCTCCCCCGTCATCCCCTTCATCAGTTGTACAGGTGTTCATGCTGCCGGACATTGTTTCTTCTCCCTCCCGCCTCTATTCGGTCCGACGTCGGTTAGCTCAGCTTCCCTAGCTGGATCTGGTTCGACTAGTCGCAGGCTCCCCCCTTCGCCTTGTCTCCTCTGGCGTTGGTCAGCGTTGCAGCTCCGGATGGTCCCCTCGGTCGGTGGGATACTGACGTCCCTCTTCTCTCCTCGGAAGCGGTACGAGCCGACACATCATTTTTCTCGCGGACCAGCTGTCTGTCGCAGTTTGAATTCTCAAATTCCCCTCCCTTGCCCATGATCTCCTCATTTTTTGTGCCTTCTTATTTTAGTGGCCATCACGTGGAGTAGTCTGGCGGAGGGCTCTTGGGCTTGGCGCCCACTGATTGCTCTACTGGCACGGGTCCCTTGGGACCCGTACATGGTTTGCTTCTGCGCCAGTTATGTGGCACGCATGACTTAGCGCCTAGCTCTGCTTCTTCTTCAGCGCCTGTCGATGGCATGCTTTACCTTTTGAGTGGCGCACAACTTTTGGCGCCAGCCCTTACATCTGGTGGCGCCTGCGCCACTTCTGTGCCAGCGCGGTCTGGCCCTTTCCCTGAGTCATCTCCGCCTACCTCAGTGTCCCTTCCGGCTTCACCTCATCTTCCTGCGATGCTATCAGATCCTCATTCGGCTTCTCCAGCAGATCTCCTGGCGTTGGCAGTCACCCCGGCTCATCGCGCTCTCCCTCAAGCTGCGCTATCGACGCCCGACACGGCGCTTCCTGATGATCTTTTGGCATTTGTGCCACTTTTGCCAAACTTGGCTGAGTTTGGCAATCTATTTGCTCGTGCCTGATCTCATATCTTCGCTTTCTGGAGGGTCGGCCCCGCCGGCCAACCCGTCCCCCTCCTCGTCAACCCCTATTAATCCCCCGGCTTTGTCTTATGCGGAGATGCTAAGGCCTGATCGTGCTATGAAACTCTTACCTCCACCCAAGGTCATCAACCTCCCGGACATTGATTACTCAGCCCCGATAGACAGCCAAGCTATTTCGGTCCCCTTATCCTCTGACAAAATTACCTCTTTATCCGCTACCTTCTCTCAGACTTTTGTTCTAAAATTCTCCACGGGTTGCCCGAAGCTATCTAAGGTCCAAAAATTGATCGCCAGCTGGGGCCACATATCTGGATATACGGTTTCTCCTATGGATCCAAAACATTTGCTCCTTCACATTTCATCGGAGCGCGACTACAAGAAGGTTTGGACTAGAGGCAGAGGAAGGATCGAGTCCCACAGAATAAAAATTGTCAAATGGTCTCCTGACTTCAACACTAAAGAAGACTCGACTATCGTCTCTGCTTGGGTAACAGGCCACCCTAACCTACCCCTCATATGTTTTTCCCCTGCCGCTATAAAGCAAATTGCCGACTTATTTGGGTCATTTGTGGCCTTGGCTGAAGAAACCCGCAACCTCTCTAGGGGTAATTATGCCAAAATTTACATGGAACTAGATTTGTCCAAGGACCTGCCCAACCACATCCTGATAGAGCTTGGCAACAAGACGCACTTCCAACCAATTGTTTACGACAACAACATGATTTTTTGCAAGCACTGCCATATGCGCGACCACTCTATCGTACACTATTACAGGGCACACCCGTAGCTGAAGAAGAAAGTGTATCGTAAGACAACCACCTCCCAACAGAATAATCAAAATCACCAACTCCCGATCCTTCCTCTTCCTAACTCCCACATTCGATTCGAAGCCAGTACCGGTGCTCCCAGCACCCTATCCCCAGCCCCCCCCCCCCCCCCCCCGAGCAGAGCCATTGTGCCCTACAAATCACCAGCTATCAACCTCTCCAACAAATTTGATATCCTTGTGTCAGATCTGCCAGACGCCCATAGGAGAAGTCCACCCCTGCAGTTCTCACAAGGGATAAAACCGATGTGAAGGAACGGAGATTACCAGAGATTCGGGTAGGGAGGTGGAAGCTCTGCCCCTGGAATCTAGTAAAGCGGACCACTCAATCCCAGAGCTAGCTAGCTCCACCACAACCCACAACACTCCGATCATTCGGGCGGAAGCGTTGGCCAACATTGGCCAAGCATCATTAGCCAGGTTCCAACAGGCTATCGAAGCTGGTCTCATCAGCACGAACAACCACTTTGGTGCTTTATCAGAAATAGTTGGGGAGGTATACATGCACCCTGCAGAGGACACAAATGACCTTAATAAAGATATAAACTTCAAGAAGGACGAAAAAGAGGCCAACACCTCCAAAACAACCAAAAAAGAAGAAAAAGGGCGACAATGAGTCCACGGTCATGACCATTAGGTCAGTCGCAAAACTCATCAAATCTCCTCTCCACGCCAACCTTAATGCTTAACATCCTATCTTAGAATGTTAGGGGTCTGGCAAAAAAATTGACCTTAAGATGATTAATCAGTCTCAAGAAAATCCACAGAATTGACATTTTAGTGATTATTAAACATTAATTCCCCCACAAAAAGCTCAAATCAGTCCAGCTTCAGTTAGGCTTCCCTCAGGCTGTTGCGAGATATAACGACATTTGGATCCTCTTTACGGATAACGTCAAGTTCGGAATTGTTCACAATTCGAGGCAGGCGCTCTCATGCTAGGTGGAACATCCCATGCGCCAGTCCCGTTCCCTCTTGTCCGCTGTCCACGGCAGTTGTGACATCCCAGAATGCAGACAGCTCTGGGACACCCTGAGAGACACTCATCTCAACCACAGTAACATCCCATGGCTATGTGTCGGTAACTTCAGCGCTATCACTACCAGAGAGGAGAAGTCGGGGGGTCGTCCGCCCCCTCTGACGGCTATAAACAATTTCAATATCTTCATATTTTAAACTAATCTGTCTTACCTTCAGTACACCGACAACGCTTTCACTTGGTACAATATGTAGGAAGATGCCCGACGACAATACTCTCGCCTAGATTGGGCTCTCGTTAATGCTCTGTGGGCATGTATGGGGACCATCTTCCACTTTTTGTACCTCAACTACACTGAATCAGACCACTCTCCCTTCTCATTGAAATCAGAAGCAACTCGAACCAGATCAAGAAAAGTTTCCATTTCCTTGACCTCTGGAGCCATCACCTCTAGTTCAGGAACACCGTGAAAGCCGCCTGGAGCATCCCTGGCAACCCCAACCCTCTCACCCGTATGGCAGCAAAACTGAAAGCCATGAGAAAAGCCCTCACTGAATGGAGCAAGGTTGCTTCTAGCGATATCTTCCAGGCCGTCCGCACGCTTGAGGACGATGTTGCCCGTATGGAGATCTTTTACGCTTCCGACAGTTCTCCAGCAGCCCGTGCCACCCTTAACCTAACCAAAGCGCTTCTGAAGTTCCGACTGAAAGTTGAGACAGAATTATGGAAATAGAAAGCCAGACTGACTTGGGACACTGAAGGCGACAGAAACTCTAGTTACTTCCACTCATGTATCAAGGGACACAGACAACTGCTCAACCTTCATCATATTGCTGACGAGAGTGGACACATCATCAAAGATCAACGGGGAATTCAATCAGCCGCTGCTAATTTCTATTCCCAGTCATTCACCAAAGAAACTATTGTCAAGGACGTGGAACTACTAGCAAAGATCCCTTATCTAATTGACGATAGTGATAACACTCAGCTTCAGTTTTCCCATTCCAAGCTCGAGGTGAAAGAAGCAGTTTGGGCCCTGAACGAACATAGTGCTCCAGGTCCTGATGGTTTCTCTGGCGTCTTCTTCAGAAGTTGCTGGGACATTATCAAGATGGATATCCACAAGGCGATCACTACCTTCTTTCAAGAAGAGAGGTATCCTGGAGCGATTTCTTGCACCAACCTTATTCACATCCCCAAGAAGGACAATCTGAAGACCTTCAAAGACTTTCATCCGCTGAGCTTATGTACCTTCACCAACAAAATCATCTCGTAGATCATTACTAACCGCATGTCAGGGCTACTCCCCAAGATTATCTCTGAGGCACAAAGCAGATTTGTTCATGGTTGGAACATTGCAGACAACATCCTATTGCCTCAGAAAATGATAACTTGTATGAAATTCTAGGCCAGGGACGGGAACATCGCCATCAAGCTGGACATGGAAAAATCTTACGACAGGCTTGACTAGCAATTCATGATATGGGTATTCAGGGCTTTCGGGTTTTCTGAGGCCTTGATTGACATCGTGTATAGATCCATCAATAATTTTTGGTTCTCCACTATTGTTAACGGGCAAGCTGGGGGCTTCTTCAAAGATAGCAGGGGGTCAAGCAGGGAGACGCATTATCTTGCACCATCTTCATAGTTACTGCCGAAGCTCTTAGCAGAAATCTCAATAAAATGGTCAAGACCATATGCTTCCAACATTATCATACTACTAGTGGATGTCTGATCATTACCCACCTAGCTTATGCTGACGACATCCTAATTTTCTTTTCCGGTGACGTCGGGTCAGTAAAAGTGGTTCATAATACGCTGGAGAGATATACCAGATGCTAGGGCCAACGTGTCAACTCCAACAAGAGTGTCATCTATACCCACCACTCGGCCAACAAGGATCACTCCCCCACCCTCTCTCACATCAGTTCGTTCACTATTGCGTACCTAACGTTCATTTACTTAGGATGCCTGCTGGTTTACGGCAGATCCAATGCGGGCATATTTGAAGGGTTGGTAGGCAAAATTAGACATAAAATTGAGGGATGGCACAATGCGACCTTATTGTCAGGCGAAAAGATGATCATGATTCGTCGTGTACTCTTTTCTATCCCCATTTATACCCTAGCAGTTTGCTCTTCCTCTAAGAAGGTGCTCACCTCTATCGAGAACCTCTTCTCCAACTTCTTTTGGGGACACTGTGATGGCAAGGACAAGCATCATTCGGCCAGTTGGGACACCTTGACTAGACCCACTGAGGAGGGCAGGCTGGACTTCAGCAGACTGCAGCATATCATTGATGCTTGCTCTATGAAGTTGTGGTGGAAGCTCCACGAGTGTAGTACTATTTGGGCTCGGTTCATGAAGGCCAGATACTTTTCGTACTCGCATCCTTCTGCTGCTGTTTCCAATAATAGATCCTCTACATCTTGGCGTCGCATACACCATGGATGGGACCTCGCTGAATATCTGATTCGCATCCAGCTCGAATCATGTGCTTCGTCACTATTTTATAAACGTTGGATCGGGGATGCCCTTCTTCCGTAGTGTCCGGCGGCTCCTCCCAACTGCACTATTCGAGATATGTGGGATAGTGAGGGAGACTGGAATAGGGAGAGGGTGTTCGCCCAATGATTACATCGTGTTTTTGAATATGGCTAATCAATTAAGTTTAACATAATGATGTCACTAATATTCATATACTCGCTATCATGTTGCTACTTAAACTTAGCATTGTCCTAATTGTCCTATATCATATTGACATGCTTGTATTGTACTGCAACATATTTTGCTCGTCTAACATGTATTTGTAGACATGCAGTAGGCATGATCAAACATGATCAAACCAGGACATAGGCAATGAAGAATTAATGATGGACCAAAGACGGCATCATACAAAAAGATTTCTCTGAACCGCCTAGCGACCTATCCGGGGCCTCGCATCGGGGGTTTCGCTTATCTTTGGACGACTGCTATCAAAGAAGAAGACGACTTTAGGTCTGCTCAAATATCAGAAGAAATACGTCATCAAAGGGCTCTTGGTTTTCCTATTTGTTCCAAGTCTGTAATCTTCAATTTATTGAGTGTAGGAGAATGTGTACGTTGAGTCGTATTGTGTCATTTCAACCCCTAGACATATCTCTCCAAGCTCTACCATATAAACAGACCAATCCCTGAACCAAGCCCAAGCTCCACCAACCCAAACAAAGCCCAAAGGACCAAAGGCCATTCTGCTACCTAGGAGGCAGAGTTCAGGCCGAACTCTTCCCCCACACAGAGTTCGGGCCGAACTCCGTCTCCTGATTTTCAGCACCCTAATTTTTAGGGCCTGCTTGGTACAAGCTGTCTAACGTTCAAAAATTTGAATTCTTGGGGCAGAATTTGGGCCAAACTCTGCCTCCCTAGAGTAGTATAAATAGAGCTTGAATTCTCTCATTTCAAATTATCTCTTACCTTCAAATATTCAAGCTTTCTAAGCTCTACTACTCCAAGCCTCATTCTTCCATATCTCCTAAGCCACAACTCTCCATAGCCCAAGGTGCTCAGTACGATATCAGCTAGAAGTTGTGTGCAAGAGTGAAAGTAAAGTCACTTAGACAATTCCAAGTTTTGCCACCTGCGAATCTGTAAGAAGTTGGCGTGCTCTTCTGAGTAAATGCACGTGGTTGTACACTATTTCACAAATAGTGGATTTTAATCCTGAGCTAGAGTTCTCAAGCCTGGACTAGTCCTCTACAAAAAAAACCAGGTTAAAACTGGTGTGTCTGCGAATGCTCTTCTGATCTTTATTTACTTCCACATTTCTCTCTGATTTATTTACTATCTTGATAGTTGTTTTGTGGCGGTGATATAGAGTTAATTTTTATTTGGTGATTATCGACACAAACTCTATTCAACCCCCTCTAGAGTTACCTACACGTTATTTCAGAGGGCACGAGAGTGGATAGGTACGTAGACTTTCGTGGAACTGGCAGCTACTGGAATAAAGGTCAAGCCGGATCCTGACGCCCTGAGGTGGTACCCCTTGGCTAACGGCGCTTTTACTCTAGCCTCGACGAGAAGTGTCGTTCGCGGCATCGGTGTGCCATCCCCCATTACAAGACCTTTCTGGCAGTCTTGTATCCCCAAAAATGGTCCTTTGTAATTTAGAGAGCGTTCCACAAGAATCTCCCTATTGATGATGCACTCACCACCATAGGTTACAGCTTAGCATCAGTGTGCCCTTGCTGCTCGGTACAATAGCCAGAGACTGCTGAACACATTCTGTATTTCGGAGACCTAGCTGTGCAGGTGTGGACCGTCATCTCGCATAGATGTAATCTGTACTAGGCTATTAGGACTTCAACGATCTTCTTGCCTTCTGGGCCAACGACTCGCACGGCCACCAGATCGTAGTAGCCGCGTCCATGTGGGTCATTTGGAAGAACTACAACAAATTCAGATATGAGGGCCGACAATATAACCACGACCACCTGATTAGGGAGATTATCAAACATATTCTCAAAGTCAGTCGTCTCTGTATGCATGTCAGGGAAGGATTTTGGCGCTCCTTGTCCAACTGACATTTTTGGGGCTTGTTGTGGGATTTTGCCCTCCGCTTCTTTTTCTTTATTGTTTTTTGGCTCTGTGCTTCCTTGTATAGGCTTCGGTATTTTGCGCCTTATACATGAATAAAATAGGGGTTCGTTATATATATATATATATATATATATATATATATATATATATATATATATATATAAATATATATTTAGTTCAAACCGAGCAGTAGGCCACCCCCAATTCGACCCAAAGGAAAGGCCAAACCCAACACCAACTCATTCATATATAGCTCGAGAGAGAGTCAAAATCAACAAAACCCTAACCCTAAAACTCTCCACTACATCCTCGACAACCTAGGAGGCCACCCCCATCACAAGTGCGTCCCGGAGCACCGCTGATGACGGACAAAACTACACAAGGACAGCAGCAGAGGCGGCAGCATAGCAAAATTCGTGGATTTGGGGCTGACTTCGTCGCATGTTTTTGCGACGTGTGGTGGGTCGTTTATGGATCTTCCACTTCAGGTTTGAGCACAACCTATAGGGCTTTAAACTCCTTCAAATAGATTATAGGTTACATCCCTAGATTGTTAGATAAATCGATACAAGTTTGACGAAAAACTGTCTCAAACATGACAAAATCTCGTGTCCATGAACCTATTTTGTAAGGCGACAAATCGCTGAACCATCGAGTAATTTAGAAATCCACCTGAATAGGATTGAATACAACCTATACACCTTCTAAACATTGTTTACAAATTTTAATTTCATTTATTATACATCAAGAAAAGTTTGCTTGAAAATCAGTAAAAATAGATTTAAAACAGTTTTAAAAACTTCAAAAATCTACTGATACGGCGGGCCCCCCGACAAACCGGGCGACATGATCACGACCCGTAAGCATCGAAAGATGTATATGGATGTTGTCAACGTTTGAGATTTGACGAAACTCGACTTTGCTATGTGTGTGCGACGAAATCGATGCGTATCCGTCAAGATATCCCGTATCGGCCTCTTTGCAAACTAGGCCATAACTTCGTGCACGTTCGTCATCTTGAGATAAAACTTGCGCCAACAAGAGCGTGTCATTTTTTGGTCCTGTATGCCAAGTTTGGTCCGATTCTGAGAAGGTCGACTGGAACGTTATTTTGGCGGGCCAGCGACCCGATCCAACGGGCGAATTTGTGTATGGCCCGCCGGAATCCAACTTTGGACATACGATTGGATTTGTATCAAAAAATGAACCCGTAGACATATAGTTAGACGAATTTAGAGACCATAGGCTCTGACAGTTTTTTGGTGCTATGTGCTACCACCAGGCAAGTATACATTGCCTTTCTTTACAGCTTTATTTACATGTTTATTTCTCTCATTATCCAGTTTTTATAGTTAATTATTGACATGTGTTTTGCTCATATCATGTATACTAGTTGATTATTTTATTGAAATATATAGTCCTTGCTCATAGTTAGCCTTGTAGTTCATATTGGACATGTTCTCCCATGTACTTGATTGAGTCGTATCATAGAATGAGTGCGTTGTAACTGAACTGTTATTTTCTTGTTTCAATTTTTCTCAACCTGCGAGTCCATACTCGGGGCTAGGGTTGACTGTTTGTACCTGCGAGTCCACATTCGGGGCGAGGGTGACTGTCTTGAACTAACCTACGAGTCCACACTCGGGCGAGGTTAGTGATTTGAACTAACCTGCGAGTCCACACTCGGGGTGAGGGTTAGTAATTTGTTCAACCCTGGGAGTCCACACTCGGGGCGAGGATTTGGTATCTGTTGGTCTCTTGTTTGACTATTTTTTCTAGTAGTTCATTTATACGTTGTTGTTCTCGTATCCACGTTTCAAAGTCAATTGCTGTCCCTTTCCTATTTATTTCTTTATGCATGATAAACTGTTAGATAGGCATATTTTATGTATCTTGCTAGTCCCTGAGGACCTGATGATCTCTTCAGGTAGTTGATTGCACGAAGTTAGTTAGCTGATCATGATGATAGTTGTTTACATCTGCAGGATCCAGGTATTTGCTAGTGATATTACTTTGTTATCCTCTCATGCTTTATATTCCTTCATGATATATTCTGCTTGTTAGCCTAGTTTTGTAGACTCGTGTTATTTCTTTGGAGTTTAATCGGACATATATGCTAGTGGACTGTATACCATGAACCATAATGTTCATTCGTGTTTTATATTCTTCTTGTGGATTGAGATATAGTTTAATTTACCATATTAGACATGATACCCTATTCTGGACAGCTAATACGTATTCAGGTTACTAGAGTCTACTTTATACGTAGCAGGCTTGCGCACGCACTCGCATCCCAAAAAGCGGGTGTGGGTCGTGACATATAAAGACAGTGGCAAATGAGTAACAACTAAGTCCCGGCTATAGAGACAAGGTCAAACATGTCAAAGTAGCCTGATATGACGGTAATGTTCTTCCCACCCCATGTTCTAGTACTATCAAGTCGAGTTATGTCAAGTCAAGTAGATCTCAAGTACAAGCAACAAATCCTCCAGCCTATCACGAAGTCCGTAGCCATGAATATCTCATATAGAATCCGTATCATTATCATGTCAGTTCCCTATGGTCTATTGTGCCAACGAAACACGAATACAATACATTGTCATGCCTAGTATTGATACCCGATATCTACATACATACATCGACACCCGAATTCTATTCGAAAGTTAAGTATCAACCAGTCATACGTACACAATGTCTAAAACAAAAAAATAAGTAAATAACAAAAGAAAGTAAAAAAGTATTGGAACATTGGCAAGGTACACTTGTCAGGAGGTTGTGCAATGATTAGACAACGTTCCACAAATGAACTCGTCAAACCAACGAAAACAACAAAGGTCAAACTTTTGTAACATCTCCAAATGCTGAAATATACATCACCATCAATCCCAAAATATAAGAAATAGCTAGGATATGCTACCTATAAGTCCAATTCTGGACACAGGAGCAAAACGATAATTTTAGATCAAACGGTATCCACTGTTGGACCCGCTTTGCACCGAAAAATGTGCCAAAACCAAGTTTTCCTAGTTTGAAAAATTATATGTCAAATTGGCCAGAACGATGCCACGAGTCCACTAATGGTGTCAGATTTAGAATTCGATGTCCTGGGTTCAAAATCAAAATTTTATATTTGGAAATTAAGATTTCGAGCAGGCAACTTTAGCATCGATCTCAACCAACTAAACGATATCCTATTGAACTAAAAAAATTATGCCTAAAAGGTGATTATACCTATTGTGCAGAAGAGTTGGTAGTTCGTCAAATGGAGCTACAGCAAGGGAGAAACAAATCCATGAAGTTGGCTTCCCGAAACTGTCAAAATTAAACGTGTTTAAACACTCAAAATGGTAGCCAATTTTGATCTATCAAATGATCAAATTAACGATTCAAACTTTAGAAGAATAAAGAGGTATATACCTAGATTGAAAGGGAAGAAAATGTTCAAAGATCCAACGATTGGATTGCGCAGAAAATGCGTCCAAAATTGTTGTCCCGAAATATGTCACGACCCGCACCCAGTATAGGAGCACGAAAAGTGGGTACGTCCAGCCTACGCCCCAGTGTCGGTAGTAGAACGTTGTTCTAGGTTATGAACATAACTAACACAATATGAATACTCTCCAACTGGAGGCTAAGTCACAGAAGGTACAACTCAATCACAATCTAGAGGTAGAATATAGCACGATGGAATAGATAAGGAAATCCTCAAACTGAGGTACAACAGAAGTGTAATAAATCAAAGTTAACAACACAAGTCTCAACATCTCCAAATAATATAACTCTGAAATCAAAGACAACAACTAACATGAAAAGAAATAATAGTCTAGACTATCTATACTATGCATGGGTATCATCCTCAGCAGCTGCCTGAACCTCCCAAGGGTCCAGGTCGCGAGTGTCATCTAGGCAAGATCCATAGTAAGGGGTGCAGGGTTCCTCATCATCCTCTGTAATATTTTTAACAGGTCCAGTCAGGACGAGAGCGAGCACAATACATCTCACGCAGATCATAACAGGTTAGAAAATATAAACATGTAAAAGAGTACGATACATGAAAACTGAAAGAATATACATGATGTAAAAGAGAGAACTGTAAGAGAAATATCTACTATAAGTAGAGAACTATCAGTGACTAGTGATGTAGAGTACAAAGTCGACATGTGAACGGATGGAATTGCATATGAATATACTAAAGAGGATCACATGGTTATACTACTTTGGAATTGTTCACATGACTATTTATACGACCCATACCCCAATCAATACACAAGGATCCAGACAAGTTATGTTACGCACATAATTTTCACATAAAAGCCCATAGATGGGTGTAAATAAAGTATACATGAGGGCTCAGAACTGAGTGCACATGAATTCCACATGAAGGGTACACATGAAGTATAGGTTACACATGAAGCACATGAGAAACATGGCCGTACATAAGAGCACGTGAGAGTACACGAGCGTACATGAACGTACATGAAGCACATGAGTATACATGAATAACATGAGAGCGAGGAATACATGATGTATATGAAACACATGACATGAAGTATCCGATGATCCCGAGGGGGATAACATCTCAATGTTGGGATCCATATAGTACAAACCCATGATAATATCGTGACAGCATCAAATAAGGTAATCTAGAGCAGGAATATAATCCTAAGCAAGTTATGAAATGCTCAGAGAATGTACTCGCCTGGTATCTGAATGTCTGAAGTGAATATACTGTTCGGGATGAGGTATATGACTTCTATTTAGAGCAACACAAGTCAAGATGTATACAGGAGATGATAAATGAAATGTACAATGCGTCTGCATGTTGTCTAGGTCAAACTATACTAAAGTCAACACTTGGTCAACTCTAGTCAACCACACTAGTCAAACTAGGTCAACTAGATCAAGTCCTAACCCAGCAAGTCTTACTAAGCCTAACCAAGCCTAGTCTAGCATCTAAGCACAATCATAAGGCTAACACAAGGTATCAACCCAGATTTATATATATATATATATATATATATATATATATATATATATATATATATATATATATATATATACACTCAAGGTATGTAAACATACAAGTATATATAGGCAAATCATCTCATCATCATATACATTTATCTCTATATATATAATACATACATTACATACATTATTACATTCACATTGTATTCATGCTTGCATTAGATTATACATACCTTCATACACTCATGCATTCAACTACCATGTGCATTATACATGTTAACATTCATTACAAGCATTGTATTTTACTTATACTTTTGATTGATTGATTCATCCACATATGACTTTCATTCATGCATTTATTATTTTACATATTACAATGCATTCATTCATTTGCATACAACAACATATATATATATATATATATATATATATATATATATATATATATATATATATATTAGAGAGATATAGAGGGTGATGTGGGTGTATACAGAGCATGAAAGTGTGTGTGTATGATCATGTTATAGTGCACAGGGTTTACATTTAAGGGGGTTTAATGGGAACAAGGTGTAACATGTGTGTGTTTGCAGAGAATAGGATAATAGTAGTGTACTGGTAAGTGTCAAGATAATATGAAGGGGTGTTGTGCCTATATGGGAACAGAACATGTGATGTAGGCTAACATGGTTAATGCAGGACTAACATAGAATAATGTAGGGCATTCTTCCAAGTCTATACTTGCCAAATGCAGGCAGCACATGGAAATACAGTACATAAAGTGTAGCAATGGTTACAACTTGCTACCTGTAGTGAAGTATCAAAGCAAGGGCAAGTGGGTATCAGGATACATAGGAAATGCAACATAGGACATGTCCTAATGTAGCAGCTAAGTGAAGTGGGTGAGTTTCTCAATGGGACATGGGTGTGTGTGTTCTCAGCTATGTACATATGTGTGATACATGAGAAATCAATGTACACGATCAGTTTACAGGTTGACAGTCAACTGGCAAGAAAACACAAACACTTAGCCAATAAGAAAACCCAACATTGTAGGTTAATCTCAGATATGATACATATAATCTAACATGGGAATTTAATCATCTAAATTCAGTTTTAACATAATTAAATTTTTAGAAATCAGTTTTTAACAGTTAAACCCAAGCCCCTTCTCAGTTACCTACTCTCGGATTTACACATGAACCCAATCCAGTTAATAGCTAACAGCATTAACCCAACATCCCACTTAAAATGTTAATACAATTCACCCAAAGCTCATAAAACCAAGTTCATAAGGAAATTAAAAGTTCACAGCTTTAGAGTATCAGTTGCAGTTTTCAGGTTATTCAGTCCATTGCATTTCCGAAGCCCAAACACCAAGCCAAAATGAAAACCCCAACATGCAACTTAAACTCAGCTATATACATATAATCTAACATCAATACATATATAGGAACTCATGGATAATTAGGAATCAACCCCAATTCATGTGAAACCCAAAATCAGTTTTCAAGTATCAGTGAAACCAATTGACAGTTGATAACCAATCGAATTCGAATACTCTACTACAATGCAACCTAGGTTATCAGCATTTATATACCACATGTATTCATAGTTAATTTATTATTCAAAAACATGTTAAATGTATTCGAAATTACATCAACAGCAGTGAATTAATGTATCAGAGAATAGAGGAAATCGAAACCAATTCAAACTCGAAAACCCAAATAAACCTTCAATTCTAATGTGCAGTCATAAAAACATATTTAAACATGCAATTGGGATGATTTCGTGTCCATAAAGTTGGACACGAAGTGTCCCAAACGAAACAACGCTGCAATAGAGCACTCGAGTGCACTGCCTCGTGCGGCCAGTCCCCAAAAGATTGGACACGACACGAAGCATCTAACACCTCATGCACGTGGACATAGGTAGCCCAACTATAGGGCTACCAGGTCGACACAACATAATGTGTCCTTGTTGTGTCTACACGTGACACGAAGGCCGTGTCAGAAGCTACTGTTCGCATGTGTCCGTGACAGTATAATTCAGTGCAGGTGGGATTTCTTCCAATCTACTCGATAATATCCTATAAAATTTGATACGTGTCGTGTCAGTCATGTGTCCAAGGTGTCTACCAAGTTTCACATCAAATGGTGTCGTGTCGTGTCCGCTAGGATACCCGAGAAGCAGGACATAGTGTACACTGTGTCGTGCATGGGTTCGTGTCAGGTTTTGGACACAAAACCGACACGAACCACTCTCAGTCCTCACGAGAATCCAAGAACACATATAAAGCTACAATTATATAAAATTAGTTTTGAAATTAGTGAACAAATTACTGGTTTAGATATTTCATCAAATACATGCAAAAACACAATGATACGTATCCGATACGAACACGAAATTGACACGGCTCCTTACCAAACTTGAGAGACAGCTAGGGGATACCTAGATCTACACACCCATACAAAGAAATCAGAATTAAAATACAATTTAGAGGGTTTACCTATAGTATGTCAAATGACAAGAAAAGCCCCAAATATGATGATTCTCCTTGCTAGCCCAAATCTCCAAATTGTTCAAAAGCTGAGATTTCTCTCCATAAACAGAAAATAGGGTAGGATTAGACTCTAATGCAAGAAACTAGAGTCAAAAAGGAATTAAAATAGAATAGTTATGGATTGGGAAAGAATGACAATACCTTTCCTTTTCTAAAAGTTGATTTGATACAAAAGAGGCAACAACAATAGGAAGAGAGATTATATAGGGTAGGGATCCCTATGTGGCTGGCCAAATAAGGACAAAATTAGGGTTAGGGTGATGACTAATGGGCTTGGGCCAAGTTTTAATGGTAAAGGAAATCACTCCTTAAGTCAAAAGTCCATGAACCTAATCATTTATTCTCCTATATGAAACTTGAGTCTAAATGACTTAACTTGGGTTGACTTAAGTTAGACTAGGGTCTCACCATGCTATTCAAGTCACCATAGCTAGAGTCAACATCTAGGTTAGTCTATTAAGTCGTAACTTGTAAAAGTCAAAATTAACAACCATCAATCCAATAATTAATCAAATAATTCCAATAAGTCAAAATGACCAAATTACCCCTAGGCTAAAAATGATAAATAAATATCTCAATCACTTGGTTAGGCTTTAGGTCAGGCAGTCTCTAGGGTTTCACTAGCAGCACATCAAAATCATAAGTCATAGTTTTTAAATAGTTTTAAAATGATTAAAAATCACCAAAAATTATATCACGATTTAAATATCATAAATAAATAATTAAAATCATAAAATTTCAAAATTACCCTCATTTTAGAAAATTGGGTGTTACAAGTCTACCCTCCTTAGAGAAATTTCGTCCTCGAAATTAAGATGGTAGTACTCCTTCTAGGACAAATACCCCACAATCATAGTCTCAATCACACAGATCGATAACCATATGCGTCTGTCCAAAATCATGATACTCAGAATCTTCGTCATACTAGCGAGCAAGGCTACGATAATCAGAGAGCCCTCGACTAAGGTACATACCTCTAAAATTATGGTATTTAAAATTTTTGCATTGTCGCATGCTTGGCAGCAAAAACCTTAAATTCCCACACACGAGAAATATGTCCAAAATCTGACTATATGTCCTCACTATGCTAGCTAACACGACCATCGAAGATTCTAGATCCCATAACTGAGGTGACCTAGCCCATATGACTTATCTCAGAAGAAAATCAAACATAACACAAGAACAACAGAACAAAATTGATCAATCAACAAGGAATGGATGGAATCGAATTTCAAGATAGTTATAAGAGACAATTGCAGAAATGGAATCGAGAAGAACGGAACCTGCAACAAGATCTCTAATGGCCTGTGCATCCTCGACTGTCACGGCGAAAGCTTGCCCCTGCTGGCCTCCCCTGTCCTGCTGCTGATGCTACATGTACCTCTGCTGCTGAGTTGGTAAGGGTAATCCTTTTTGCTGGCCCAGCGGAGCCCTAGCTCCTGCTCCCTGAACTGTCCATCCAAATGACTCAGGACACTCTCTCAGTCGATGATCGGATCCTCCGCAAAGTAAACATCTGCCCGACCTCTTCCGGCATTCGCCCCAATCGTGCCCTTGTTTCTTACAGAAAGGGCAAAGGATAACAAGCTGCTATCCCGGGACCTGCTGTTGCCTCTGCTGCTGCTGCACCTGCTGAAAGGGTACACGGTCCTGAAACTGCTGTTGCTGAAAGTAGACCCTCGGCTTCTGATACTGCTGCTAAATCTGTAAGTGGGGCATCTGCTGTGGATACTACTACTGAATCTGTAAGTAGGGCCTCTTGGCCGGGCCTGCACCACCACTAGCTCCATGAGTGTTTCACATCCTCTTCTCCTTCAGCCTAAGATCGTCCTCTTATGCCATGGCTCCTACCAGAATCTGCTCGAAAGTGGCATCGCGGCTGCTCTTGGTATACGACCTGATCTCTCTGTGTCACGACCCGCACCCGCTTTTCGGACGCGAGCTCGTGAACAAGCCAGCTACGTATCGAGCGGACTCCAGCCCGACTCGAGTACGTATAAGCTGTCAAGGTCATGGGTATCATGTCTAATCTAAACTATATCTCAATCCACAAGAATCATATAAAGCAAGAATAAACAAGTATGGGTCATGGTCTGCAGCACATTAGCATATTGTTCGATTAGACTCCAAGATTGATATGAGTATATAAAGTAAAGCTGATAAGCAGAATATATCATAAAAGCGCGAGAAAGATAGTAAATCAATATCACTAACATAATACCTGAATCATGCAGATGAAGTCAACTACCACATGCCCAGCTAACTAACTCCGTGCAATCAGCTACCTGAAGAGATCATCAGGTCCTCAGAGGACTAGCAAGATACATAAAACATGCCTACTAATATGACAGTAAATAACATGTAAGAGGGATAAGAACACTGCAAGGAGCACATCTAAGGACGACGAGTCGTATGGAAATGTAATACTAGACTTGGCTACCAATCAATCGATTAACCTCTATAGCTTGTAGTACAATGCAACTACTCCCAATCTATAGTAGATTTTGACTGTAATACAATGCAAGATAATCCCAATCAAGATTAGCCAATTCTAGTATCGATCTCCTCTCCTAAGGATACAAAGTCAAGTAGACTCCTATAAATCGTAGTACAATGTAAGATACTCCCAATTTATAGTATCACAAGTCAAGTCAATCAATCAATCAATATATGCTATAGGTTGTAGTACAATGTAAGATACTCCTAATCTATGGCATGTCTCAAGTCAAGTCAATCAAGTGATATCAGGGTAGAAGAATCGGCTATAGGTCGTAGTACAATGTAAGATACTCCCAATCTATAGTATGTCTCAACTGTAGTACAATGCAAGATACTCCCAGTCAAGAATGGTCAAATCAAGGACAGATATAGAAACTGACAACTCAATCACAAGACAAGATAACATAAAAAGACCAATAATCAAACAATGTCGAACATCCTATACGTGCACGTAATCTAGAACCAGTAAAGCAATCCAGGACGAATCAATAACGATATGGAATCATGTGACAATATGAAAAGAATACAACAAAGAAAGAGAAACCAATGTAAATACTGTATATGTTCGGCAAGGTATACTTGCCTGGGGGGTTGCACAGAGAACCAACAATGTATCGCCAATCAACAAGTCAGAAAGTCCAAGTCATCACAACTGTCTCCGAAAGCTGAAATAAATGTTACCAACATTCTCAGAATAGTCAAATTAGCTAGGATTGCCTGTCCTTAAGTCTAATTCAGGACACAAGGGCAAAACGGTAATTTTGGACAAAAATGGTGTCCGCCGTTTGACCCGCTTTGCACCGAAAAATGTGCCAAAGTCTATGGTCTCTAAAGTCATCAAACTATATGTCTACGGATCCGATTTTTCGATACGAACCCAACCGTATGTCCAAAGTTGGATACCGGCAGGCCGTGCACAAAATCGTCCGTTGAATCGGACCGTGGGGCCCGCAAAACGGCATTCCGATTCAACTGTCTCAGAATCGGACCAAACTTGGCATGCAGAACCAGAAAAATAATATGGTCCTGTTGGCGCAAGTTTCGTCTTGATCTGACGAGTATTCACAAAGTAATTATGGAATTTGCACAGAGGCCGATACGGTGAATTTCGACGGATACGTATCAAATTCGTCGCGCACACGCGACCAATTTTAATTCTGTCAAAGCCCACACGACCACGTAGCCGTTACACACCTTTCGATGCTTTCAGTTCGCGACCAAGTCGCCCGGTTTGGCGGGACGTATGTGGTATCGGAGAAATTTCTACATTTCTAATATTTTAAAAATAGGTTTTGATCAGTTTTGAACGTCCGATTTCTCGACGCACATTCGACGAAATCCGATTCTACGAAAAAGAGTTTGAAGCCCTATAGGTTGTCTTAAACTGCCTTTAATTGGTTTTCGAGCACACCTAAGGGTTTGTCCACAATCTCTCTTGTAAGTGAGGATTCTGGACAGTTCTATACTCTGTTTTAAACAGAGTTTGGCCAATTTTTGGGCTCAGTTTATGAAGCGTGTAGGGCAAATAAAATCGAGCTAGTTATTTCGAAGCGAAGGGGGTTAGGTTGTAGTTGTACCTGAACAACTGGTTCGACAAAAGATCGAGCGAGATGGAAGGAAGAGCGCCGCGAAGTTGGCTCGGCGCTGCATACTACTGCTGCCATCTTCCACTGTGTTGCGCGCGTGCGGCTGGTTTCGTGCGCCTGTCCGGCCGACTCTGGCCTGGTGCGGCGGTGTACGGCCGCTAGTGGGTCATCAATGGAGCGGTGGTGGTGGCGTGGGTGTTCGAGTTTTTGCGTTAGGGTTTGCCTTCCTTCGATCGAACGGAACAGAGTTTAATACTGCTCGGTTTAATACTGCTCGGGCCTGTCCTCTTTCTGCCTGGCCTTTGGCCTGGGCTGATTTTGCTCGGCCTGATTGGCCAAATGTGGCTCGGGTTAGGTACACGGTTGGGCTGAATTGTTTATTAGGGCCTTTCTCTTTTATTAATTAACATGTATATTATATATATATATATATATATATATATATATATATATATATATATTTTATATATATATATATATATATATATATATATATATATAAATATCTAGATAAAATTATACATGTATATATATACACACATATTCATATTTAATTATATATATACAGTCACACATATATATATATTTTATATATACAGTCACATCTATATATATATATCAATACATATATAATATATATTTTTATACATATATACACATCCGTATATTTTTTTTTATACATACTTATATATATTCATATATATATTTATATATAGATACATATACACACGCATACAATATCTATTTATATACACATACACACGTATACAATATATAGTTATATATACATACTCTCATATATAATATTTATACATATCATTTATATAATAAAAGATTTAATAAATATAATTCATTATCATTTAATAACCACAAAATAATATTAATGATAGTAAAAATCCTAATAATTAATATAGTCCAAAAGTCGTTTCTAATGGATATAACATGCACACTACTTATCTGGCTCCAGAAGATCATACAAATTTTGTAAAACACTATTTACTAATAATAATACCTGTAATCTACCTATAACAAATATTTAGAAAATAAATGTCAATTCCTAAATATACACAAAAATATTTGCATTTACCAAACATGTCTACAAGGCTGTACTTGGTCCCACTATATGCCTACATGGGCTTGAGCTCAGTTTGTGTCCAGTCCGGACTAAAATGGTATTAAAACACAATAATATAAATAATAAATAAATAAACTTCGGTAAGGGTTAAGTCGTAACTTGGCCTGGTTTTCCTAGTTAGGACATCACTATGGCTCGACCTTCTCTACCAGGGCTAATACACTAGTCAAAGCACGCCACCGCACTATCC
Source organism: Iris pallida (assembly GCA_029216955.1). Taxonomy (NCBI): domain Eukaryota; kingdom Viridiplantae; phylum Streptophyta; class Magnoliopsida; order Asparagales; family Iridaceae; genus Iris; species Iris pallida. The sequence goes on along the minus strand of JANAVB010034999.1, from coordinate 5,351 downwards.
GTGCCACAATTTCTAGTTGTCTGGTACTTCAAAACTCAACTATGGCTAAAATCATCCACCGTAATAATTAACTAATTAATTATTTATAAAAGTCTAAAATCACCTTTTAAATCAAATAAATAAACAAAAAAATATTTCAAAAAATATATTTCCGGGAAGGGGAGCTACACTCTGATCAAGCCACTGTGGAACCTCTTCGCCTTTTCGGCCTCAGTAAGATCCTCAATGAATCTACTCAAACGACAGAACTCCCCGACGTACTCCTCAACGGTCTGGTTCCTTTGAACCAAACTCTCAAACTGCGCCTCCAAGGCACCGAGTGCTGTATCGGGAAAGAATTTCTCCTTGAACCTTGAAGGTTGCCCAAGTCTGACCGGCTGTACCGACCCTCGGGTCCATCTGGTACCAAGTACGGGCCAAGTCCTACATCTGACTAGCTGCTGTCTTGATCTGTAATCCAACTGGTATCTGCGCCAATCAGAATATCTCCTCAATATGCTCTATCCAATCGTCAGCATATATGATGCCCTCTGTACCATTGAAGTCTCGAGGTCCCATCTTCTTAAAGGATTAGATATTTGGAGTCTTCGGCTGATACTGCTGCATCTGTCCTCCCAGTGGTTGAGCAGTCACCAGCTCTACTATCGTCCTGACCAACTAGTGGGTATCGTATTTGCTCTGTCAAAAATAAGTAGACTGGCTCTACTGCATCTACTGCTGAGTCTCCAGGAATCACTGGAAGAAGGTAAACATCTGAGCCATATCCACTGTCCCTGAAGGTAGTTGCTGCTGGAACATATCCAGAATGACGGGAGAAGACCTCCGGACAGGTGGACGTGCACTCCCAAAGGGCAGATGCTCCTATATGAGCAAAAACAGGAGGTATTGTGGTCCCAGCGTCCACAATCGGGTGAGGGGTGGCAGACCTCTCACCAGCGTCTGTTGGGCCAGAGCGATGCGATTGTGTCTTAATCACCATCCTAGAGACAGATCAACAAGGAATCAATACTGAGATAGAAACGATAATTCAAGGGAGGACAGTTATTTCAAGGAAGCAATCTTCAACAAGAATTTAGATGATAGGAATTCAGTTAAGAGTTTTTCCTAATGTGATTGAGTACCTCATGAATAATCCTAATCCTACTGCAGGCTGTAGTGATACTCTAGTTCGAAAATCACTACACAAACTCGACCTACATGGGCCACCACTAAAAATGTGTCACGACCCGCACCCAGTGTAGGGGCATGAGAAGTGGGTACATCCAGCCTACGCCGCAGTATCGACAGTAGAACGTTGTTCCTGGTCATGAACATAACTAACACAATATGAATACTCTCCAACTGGAGGCTACACAGATACAACTCAATCACAATCTAGAGGTAAAATATAGTACGATGGAATAGATAAGGAAATCCTCAAACTAAGGTACAACAGAAGTATAATAAATCAAAGTTAACAACACAAGTCTCAACATCTCCAAAATAATACAATTCTGAAATCAAAGACAACAACTAACATGAAAAGAAAGAACAGTCTAGACTATCTATACTATGCATGGGTATCATCCTCAGCAGCTGCCTGAACCTCCCAAGGGTCCAGGTCGCGAGTGTCATCTAGGCAAGCTCCATAGTAAGGTGTGCAGGGTTCCTCATCATCCTCTGAAATATTTTCAACAGGTCCAGTCAGGATGGGAGCGAGCACAATACATCTCATGCAGATCATAACAGGTTAAAAAATATAAACATACAAGAGAGTATGATACATGAAAACTGAATGAATGTACATGATGTAAAAGAGAGAACTGTAATAGAAATATCTACTATAAGTAGAGAACTATCAATGACTAGTGAAGTACAAAGTCGACATGTGAACGGCTAGAATTACACATGAATATACTAAAGAGGCTGACATGGTTATACTACTTTGGAATTGTTCACAAGACTATTTATACTCCCCCGTACCCCAATTAATACACAAGGATCCAGACAGTTATGTTACGCACATAATTTTTATATGAAAGCCCATAGATGGGTGTACATGAAATATACATGAGGGCTCAGAACTGAGTGCACATGAATTCCACATGAAGGCCCATGAAGGGTACACATGAAGTATAGGTTACATATGAAGCACATGAAAAACATGGCCGTACATGAGAGCACATGAGAGTACACGAGCGTACATAAACGTACATGAAGCACATAAGTATACATGAATAACAGGAGAGCGAGGAATACATGATGTACATGAAACACATGACATGAAGTATCCGATGCTCCCGAGGGGGATAACATCTCAATGTAGGGATCCATATAGTACCAATCTGTGATAATATCGTGACAGCATCAAATAATCTAGAGCAGGAATATAATCCTAAGCAAGTTATAAAATGCTCAGAGAATGTACTCGCCTGGTATCTGAATGTCTAAAGTGAATATACTGTCCGGGATGAGGTATCTGACTCCTATTTAGAGCAACACAAGTCAAGATGTATACAGGGGATGATAAATGAAATGTACAATGCATCTGCATGCTGTCTAGGTCAAATTAGACTAAAGTCATACTTAGTCAACTCTAGTCAACCACACTAGTCAAACTAGGTCAAGTAGGTCAAGTCCTAACCCAGCAAGTCTCACTAAGCCTAACCAAGCATAGTCTAGCATCCAAGCACAATCACAAGGCTAACACAAGGTATCAACCCAGATTTATATATATATATATATTTTTATTTTATATAATATATATATATATATATATATCTATAGATATACACACTCAAGATATGTAAACATACAAGTATATAGGCAAATCATCTCATCATCATATACATTTATCTTATATATAATACATACATTACATACATTATTACATTCACATTGTATTCATGCTTGCGTTAGATTATACATACCTTCATACATCATGCATTCAACTACCGTGTGCATTATACATGTTAACATTCATTACAAGTTGTATTTTACTTATACTTTTGATTGATTGATTCATCCACATATGACTTTCATTCATGCATTATTATTTTACATATTACAATGCATTCATTCATTTGCATACACATATATATATATATATATATATATATATATATATATAATATATATATATATATATTAGAGAGATTAGAGGGTGATGTAGGTGTATACAGAGCATGAAAGTGTGTGGTGTATGATCATGTTATAGTGTACATGGTTTTACATGCAAGGGGGTTTAATGGGAACAAGGTGTAACATGTGTGTTTGCAGAGAATAGGATAATAGTAGTGTACAGGTAAGTGTCAAGATAATATACAGGGGTGTTGTGCCTATATGGGAACAGAACATGTGATGTCGGCTAACATGGTTAATGCTGGACTAACATAGAATAATGCAGGGCATTCCAAGTCTGTACTGGCTAAATGCAGGCAGCACAGGAAATGCAGTACATAAAGTGTAGTAATGGTTGCAACTTGCTACCTGTAGTGAAGTATCAAAGCAAGGGCAAGTGGGTATCAGGATACTGGGAAATGCAACATAGGACATGTCCTAATGTAGCAGAAGTGAAGTGGGTGATTGTCTCAATGGGACATGGGTGTGTGTTCTCAGCTATGTAAATATGTGTGATACATGAGAAATCAATGTACACGATCAGTTTACAGGTTGACAGTCAAATGACAAGAAAAACCCAAACATTAGCTAATAAGAAAACCCAACATTGTAGGTTAATCTCAGATATGACATATAATCTAACATGGGAATTTAATCATCTAAATTCAGTTTTAACATAATTAAATTCTAGAAATTAGTTTTAACAGTTAAACCCAAGCCCTTCTCAGTTACCTACTCTCGGATTCACACATGAACCCAATCCAGTTAATAGCTAACAGCAACTCAACATCCCACTTAAAATGTTAATACAATTCACCCAAAGCTCATAAAACCAGTTCATAAGGAAATTGAATGAAAGTTCACAGTTTTAGAGTATCAGTTGCAGTTTTCAGGTTATTTAGTCCATTGAATTTCCGAAGCCCAAACACTAAGCCAAAATGAAAACCCCAACATGCTACTTAAACTCAGCTATATACATATAATCTAACATCAATACATATATATAGGAACTCATGGATAATTAGGAATCAAACCCAATTCATGTGAAACCCAAAATCAGTTTTCAAGTATCAGTGAAACCAATGACAGTTGATAACCAATCGAATCGATACTCTACTACAATGCAACCCAGGTTATCAGCATTTATATACCACATGTATTCATAGTTAATTTATCATTCAAAAACCTGTAAAGGTATTCGAAATTACATCAACAATAGTGAATTAATGTATCAGAGAGTAGAGAAATCGAAACCAATTCAAACTCGAAAACCCAATAAACCTTCAATTCTAATGTGAAGTCATAAAAACATATTTAAACATGCAATTGGGATGAGTTCGTGTCCATAAAGTTGGACACGAAGTGTCCCAAACGAAACAACACTGCAACAGAGCACTCGAGTGCAGCCTCGTACGGCCAGTCCCCAAAAGATTGGACACGACAAAGCATCTGACACCTCGTGCACTTGGACACGGGTAGCCCAACTATAGGGCTACCAGTTCGACAACACGACGTGTCCTTGTGTGTCTACATGCGACACGAAGGCCATGTCAGAAGACTACTGTTCGTGCATGTGCATGACAGTGTAATTCAGTGTAGGTGGGATTTCTTCCAATCTACTCGATAATATCCATAAAATTTGATACGTGTCGTATCAGTCATGTGTCCAAGGTGTCTACCAAGTTTTACATCAAATGGTGTCGTGTCGTGTCCGCTAGGATACCCGAGAAGCAGGGCATAGTGTACACTGTGTCGTGCACGGGTTCGTATCAGGTTTTGGACACAAAACCGACACGACCACTCTCAGTCCTCACGAGAATCCAAGAACACATATAAGGCTACAATTATATGAAATTAGTTTTGAAATTAGTGAACAAATTACTGGTTTCGATATTCATTAAACACATGCAAAAACATATTGATACGTATCCGATACGGACACAAAATGGACACGGTTCCTTACCAAACTTGAGGGACAGTTAGGGATACCTAGATCTACACACCCATGCAAAGAAATAGAATTAAAACAAATTATAGGGTTTACCTATAGTGTGTCAAATGACAAGAAAAGTCCCAAATAGTATGATTCTCCTTGCTAGCCCAAATCTTCCAAATTGTTCAAAAGCTGAGATTTATCTCATAAATAGAAAATAGGGTAGGATTAGACTCTAATACAAGAAACTAGAGTCAAAAAGAATTAAAATGGAATAGTATAGATTGGGGAAGAATGACAATACCTTTCCTTTTCCAAA
>JANAVB010034998.1:0-60859 GCA_029216955.1 Iris pallida | reverse complement strand
GGTACTCTATATATATGGTCACCAGAGGGATTGGGGCCTTGGGAAGAGAGCGGGTTGATGGCGGTTCTCCTGAGAATATCTATAGCAGGAAGAGACGTGTTGGACCACTGCGAGAGGGTCCCTCCAGTGTGGGGGACATTCCCCTGCTAGGGATGAGGCGCTCTGTGTGGACAACCCGGCCTGGGCTCTGGTGCTCTCCCAGACAGCGACCCGGCAGCCTCCTACTGCTGGGAGGGAGGAAGATATGACAGCGACGGATGTGGTACTACCCCCTGCCAGTCCAGGTGATATTCAGGGGAACCTCTCTCTAATAATTAATGGCGATTATCGCCTGGAACGTGCGGGACGCGTGTTCGTTAGGGAGATGGAGGGAGATTTGTGGGTCTTACACAGAGAGAAGTGTGATATCTCTATCCTATTGAAGACGAAGATTAAAGGGAGAAGACTTTAGCTCGTCGGACCCCATCTCATTGGGTCCAACTCCACAACCTGGCACTTTGCGACATGGCTAGGATTTGGGTTAGATGGAATTCTACCTGTTGGGATGGGGACTTGATCTTGATGACGAATCAGCTGATTACCATCTCTTTTGAGAACAAGGGTGATTTTCGGTTCTTACTGGGAGCGGGTACGGCCATAACGACATGCGACGGCGGGAGACCCTGTGGAGCGATATATCCAGGGTGGCCTCTATTGCTGCTTCTTCACACCTACTACTTCTACTGATGGGGGACTTCAATGTCCTACTACACAGAAGGGAGAAGGTGGGTGGCAGGCCGGTTCCTGATCCTGTCCTATATGACTTCCAGAGATGCCTACTTCAGGCGGGACTTCAGGGGCTGTCGCGCTCGTGATTTATCTGGACCTGGCATAACAAAGCAGTCCGCAACAGGGTTGCTTGCCTGGATAGAGCCCTGGACAATGGGGAGTGGTTTCGGCGCTTTTCCAACTCTTCGGCTGAGGGTCTGGCCGTCGGGACGAGTGATCACTCCCCCATCAGGGTTGGCTTCACAGATCGGCCTTCTGTGAGGTCATCTCCCTTCCGGTACAACAACTGGTATCTCTCAGAGGGCTACGGAAGCTGTTACGGAGGACCTCTCTAGCAGACAGGATGGTTCGGCTCAGTTCTGTATGGTGCACCGGCTCAAGGCCACGAAGAGATCCTTACGAAGCTGGGTGCAGGGTTTGCCCAAGCCTTCGCTAGAAGACAAGGAGGCAGAGCTCCGATCCATCCAACATGATATGCAATCTGACATGATGAACGGAGATCTGGCGGCGAGAGAGAAAGCTGATAGGGGAAGTCAACATCCTGTGTCTCCAGAAGGAGGTTAGTGCAGCACAGCGCACTAAATACTCCTGGCTGAAGGATGGTGACCGTTGTACCAAGTTCTTCTATGATGTCATTCAGACCAGACAGTACCGAAACAACATCTCCCAGTTGCTTGATGCGGAGGGTAATCTGGTGGGGGAGCCGGCAAAGATCCAAGAGGAGGCAGTCAGGTACTATTCTGAGTTATATTTTCAGACTGACTACCTGTCTGTGTTTCCAGATGTAGTTACGAAGAAGTTGGTGACTCCTTATGGGAATAGCCTACTACTTGCCCCTGTCACTATGGAGGAGGTGGAGACTATTATCTCGATGGCGGATCCCAACAAAGCTCTTGGTCTGGATGGCTTTAGCAGCGGGTTCTACAAACAATACTGGGACATTCTGAAGTTCCAGGTCCTTGAGGTGGTCCAGGAGTTCTTCACCAAAGGGAAGCTGTTGAAGGAGCTGAACCACACTTTCCTGACTCTTGTGCCTAAGAAGGAGGGAGCGACATCGCTGGCAGATTTCAGACCTATTGCGTGTTGTAATTATCTGTATAAGATAATTACGCACTTCATGTGCCGGCGGATGGAGGGGATCATGCAGGACTTAGTCTCTCCGAACCAGGCTGCTTTCATCAAGGGGAGGTCGATCGCGGAGCACAGCCTGCTGGCGCATGAGATGGTGAGGGGCTTCGGTAAGCCTGGCGGGGAGAAGGCATGCGTGAAGGTGGATCTGAGGAAGGCCTATGACATGGTCAATAGAGATTTCCTTTGTCATCTGATGTCTGCCATGGGTTTTGACGACGGCTGGGTTGCGAGGATCCGGGAATGTATCACGACTCCCACTTCTCTGTCCTCATTCGGGACACACCGTTTGGGTATTTCCAGAGCAATCGTGGACTTAGGCAAGGCTCCTCTGTCCCCTTACCTTTTCACGTTTGTCATGGAATACTTCACATGCTTGATGGATATGGTCGTGCATCGTGGGAGACTGGTTCCATTGTTCAGGAGGATTGATCTCCCGGTTACCCACCTTATTTATGCAGACGATCTCTTGGTGTTCATCCAGCCATCTACGGAGGGTATACACATGATTGCGGAGATTATGGGAGAGCTAGAATCTCTTTCAGGCCTACAAATGAACAGAGAGAATAGCAGGGTGTATTTCAGCTACATCTGTTCCCAGAAGGAGTTGGCCGGCGCGCTGGGAGTTGAGAGGAGTGAGTTACCGGTGAAGTATTTAGGGGTCCCTCTCACAGTCAACTATGCGCGGGATCAGGACTGCCATAGTCTGGTGGAGTACGTCCAGAGGAGGGTTGAAGGATGGCAAGCTGCTGGTTTATCCTTTGGAGGACGTATCGAGCTGGTTCGATCGGTGATATCAGTTGTGGCCCATTTCTGGCTGCAATCCATCTTGCTTCCTATTGCCACTATCAGGAAAGTGGAGCGGATGTGTGCAGATTTCATATGGAGGGGTGGTATGCATGCGATCTCCTGGAAGCAGCTTTGTCGTCCCAGGAAGGAGGGAGGAGTGGGGCTACGGTCATTGTTGAAGATCAGGGAGGCATCGGCCCTGAAGCTGGCATGGAGATTCATCAATAGGGGATCCCTCTGGGCTGACTAGATGCATAACAGATATGTGAAACGTGGCAACCTATGGGACTGTGCCATGGACAATAACCATCAATGTTATAGATTTTGCTAGGCGGAATCGGTGCGCCGAATGTCCGTCTAGCGCCTAGACGGCGCCTAGGCGGCCGATTTTTTTTTTAAATTTTTTGCTCATGAGTGTATATATAAATAACATGTATGTTACTTATAGACAAAAACTATTGGACTTTTATGGCTAGTGTAGCTACACTTAAGACTTCAATTGGTACATGAGGTTATTGGTTCAAATTCCATGTTTGTTTTATGGGTTCAAATTTTTTTTTTACTTGAAAAAAAAACACACACATATAAGGGGGAGGAGAGGAGAGAGAGTCCACACTCACAACAGACTTCTCTCCCCCTCTCCTCTCCTCCTCCCCTCCGCTCCCCTCTCCCTCCTCCCCTCCGCTCCCCTCTCCCCTCCTCCTCCCCTCTCCGCTCCTCCCTCTCCTCCTCCCCTCCGCTCCTCTCTTCCCTTCTCCTCCCCTACGACGACGACGACAGCAAAACAACAACAGCAGCAGCAGTCGGCGGCGGCGACGACGGCGGCAGGTAAGTATTTAATTTTGTCAAATATGATATATTTTTTTTGATTTTTTTCTTGAATTTCAAAAAAAAATAACCCTAACCCTAACCTTAGGCCCGACTAGGTCCGACTAGGGCCGCCTAGGCCCGCCCAACGCCTAGGCCGGCCGCCTAGGGCCTTTTCGGTGCGGCCGGCGGCCACCTAGTGTCTAGGCGCCGTCTAAGCCGATTTTTAGAACACTGATAAACCATTCAGTCACTTTCAGACTATTTTGAGACATAGGGGGTACTCAAATATGCAATCTGAAGGATCATGAAGGATGGGGTTGGCACAGACCTCTGGCGGGATCCTTGCATTCTCTGTTAGAGATCAGGGGAGCACCGTTGCATCAGGAGGACAGAAGGGGTCTGACTTGCCAACGGATTATGAGAGGGAGAGTGGAGCCCTGAGTCTTACCGCTACACCGAGGAGCTTGGTGAGATTATCAGGCTAGTCACCTTGGACCCATCATTGTCGGCTGATCGATGGGTCTGGGACCCGCCTGGAGTTTCTATGGGGATTGGACAATTCCAGTTCTGGAGCTGCTATAATCTCGTTAGGCGCACTTTCCCTCTGAGTACTGACTATGAGTTCGTATGGCGCAAGGGACTTGCAAGGAAGATGCAATTGTATGTTTACCGGCTTCTTCTTCGTCGTCTTCTGACGAGAGATCGACTTAGTGCTTTTGGGTTCCGGTCCCTGACCCTAAGTGTGTGCTATGCAGTATGAAGAATGAATCTATAAGGCACATTTTCTTTGAGTGTGACATGTCATAGCTGATCTGGTCTGAGCAAAGCAGGGTGCTGGGTGGATGTGATTCCGGAAAGGGGTTGGGGCCATCATCTATGTGCTTCGAGATAGCAGAGGTAGAGGGCAGGACTGGTTCCGGACCGCCAGAGTCCGACTGGCTGCCGCTGTTTGGCATGTATGGAGGGAACGAAACCGTCGTATCTTCGAGGGGTTAATCACCCCTCCTGTAGGCATCCTCCATAGCATTGAATTCGATGTACATGCTATGGAGAACTGAAGTGTGGGAGTCCCACCATGATTGTATGTTGTAAGATTATTGCGTTGCATTTGGAATAAAATTTACCCTTTTTCCAAATATATATATATATATATAAAGGCATAGTTGGTAAAGTAGTTAGTTATTTGCTTTGGATATTGAGTTTGAATCCTCTTTCAAACACATTTTAAATTTTTAACATTTTATTTTTCACTGCCCAAACCCCCCTTTGTAAGGTTATTTATTGTGAGCCCCCACTGACTAAGTTTCTGGATCTGCCCTTGATCACTAGTGATTCCATGGACATTTCTACATTATTCCACATATTCCTGGCATATATTCTCCTTATCCATGTGAAGACGCAACATATAAATCTTTCTCAATATTGTTTCTTTGATATAATATGTATTTGTTGTGTAATGCTCTCCTACCAACCAAGATAAGAACATCTGAAGTAACTCAACCATCTCGACTAGATTTTAGAATTCTCAATGAAGGGGATTGTACTTATTAGTGTGTCAAGCTCTCCACAAACACCTTTCAGGCAAAGTGTCGAATATGCATTTATCACAAGAATTAGTTGGAAAAAGATGAGGAAAAAACTGATATACCACATATAGAGGCAGGGATCTTGGATTGGACTCCAAACCCATTGCCCTTTCAATAAGTTGTGAAAATTAACCTAGGAAGCATATAGACAAAAATTGAGTTATTCTGAGTTGCACACTTTGACTAGACACAACTCCAAGTCATGGTTCGCGGTATCGGAATTGGTATCGGACCCTTACTATGAGTATCGAGATCAGTGGTATCAACAGTATTGGTAGTTTCGGATCAAAGTATCGGATGTTTGGGGTATCGGAAACAAATAATTATTAATAATTATGAAAATTTTAGGGAAAACAAATATTTTATATATTTAGGCATAATTGTAAGTATTTCTTTTATTTTTAGTAATTTTTAAATTAAATAAAATAGTAGTCACACTTGCTGATTGGTTTAACTGTGATAGATAAGTTTTCTTCTTTTACATACTTTTACAACTTTATTGTCATTTTACACTCTTTCTGTTTGGGTTTTTTCGTTCAATTTTCTTTGTCGAATTTACCGAAAAAGAGATCCTCGATGTTGGTATTCTTCAGTATTTGGATCGGATCGGGACATGTCAAACTGTATCGGTATTGGCCGTATCGGTATCGGACGATACTGCAAGTACACTCTAATAGTGGTCCTTGACCATATCAGTAAAACTAGAATAATCCCCCGCAATCCAGACCACTATTACATGGGAATAATTATATGAAGGAGTTCCTATATTTTACAGTCATGAAACTAGCCCAAGGGATTCTAGAGCTTCTCTATGCCTGTTTGTCTGTTAGCATCTTCAACACCTCCAACTTCTTGATGTGCATTCTGCCATATGATTTATGTTGGCAAAATCACGTCAAATCCACTGGGAATAATTCTCTGATTCTGTGGTTATGCCAGAAATAGTTACCGTCTCATGTTTGGAGTCTTTGGACTTATAACAAGTCTGCCTTACAGGAAGCAAGGAATGTATGAGTTGGATGGGCAGATAGAATCATTGAGAAACATCTAATTCTCTGACAAAAATCTTTTAAAATATCTTTACCTTAGTACTCTTTCCCCTTCTTCAAGGAGCTTCCACTTTTAAGACAATAAGGCATCTGCTATTTAATTGTTTTTGTCGCAAAATCCATGGATTACTGTGATTTCCACAATTGGAAGAGGTGGATATATAGGTTAGGACTCAAGCCATCTAAGATGTATGTTAGGATTTACAAGAGATTAAGTATAGTTAATTTCATATTAATTCTCAGTTTGATGATTTAAATGGACTTGAGGTACAAATAATTTGTTTTCCTAGGCTGGCAAGCCACATATTCTCAGTGAGCTTTTGCAATAATTACTTAGTGAGCAATTAGAAAACTCAATTGTTGCTCAGTATAAAGTTAGACTCAAAGGTGCTCCTCCCCCAATGAAACTATAAAGTTAGTCATTTGCTCTTTCCTAAATTTACAATCTGACTAGTGTTGTGATCTGGAATACACTTGCAGACACAATGCGATATGGATATTATCAGTAAATGAAACTTTAAAATATAGATATTTTACAGATTCCCTTCCCAGACGCTAATTTAGGGGGTGTCTTGTGGCACTGGGACCCCCTTAAGTTACAAATACAAATTGGGTATGAGTGGAAGAAATGTACATATGGTTTGAAACACGAGTAATTCTCGGCAAACAAATATTAATATAAGTGGAATATATTGATTTTATAATGTCCATAAACTTGTAAACCACATGATCTTTTGAATACTCGTGGTGTGGGAGATTTCTTTGGAGGCAACTCCTTGGTTGCATGTGCATATACTTTTATAGCATTGAGGACATGAGGTAGGTTTGTATCCACAAAATTAAGCCGCTTTCTAACTTTTGCTACAAGTTCCCTCGTCTATTGTATCATCAAGTGGAAGGCCTGATGGGTGTTGCATCACTATTAAGGTAGGTTTCCTATCCACTAGGCTGCCTTCTAAGTTGTGCAAAGAGCCCCCTTCTTGTCAATCGAAGGAACTGGCATAATCTGAGATGTTTGAGATTAGATCTACAACATTATACCAACAGGAGACTGATAAAGACTGACCACTATTTTGGAGCCTTCTGCATTTAGCAGCCTGTTCCATGACTATTTTTTTTCTTTCTGAATAGTAATAGGAAACCATCCAGGAAGACCCTTTTCGAGTTAACCCAACGAAGATAAGCTACCTGACGCCGCAGGGTAACAACAAAATCACTCCGAGGATAAAACTAGTGTGATCTCACCAAGGAGAATGAAATCACATCCATATTAAAGAAATCTCTCAAATTTTTATTCATAAAATTTCTATATTAAAACTACGTATTAATTACCCTTTTTCCAAAATTCAAAATAGAATAACTTGTGATGTGAAGTTGCTAAAGGATAAAGATGAATCCTGTTAAAATTCACATTTAAATTCAAAACTTAGATTTTATACTCAAAATGCAAATCCAGATCCATATTTGAATCTAAATCGTAATTTAAACGTATCCAAAAAACAAAGCAAGCATTTTCATTCTACATAAATTTAGGTTGAATGATATATATATATATATATATATATATATTTTTTTTTTTTTTGGAACCAGGTAAATTGTTTCTGGAATCGCTCCCACTGGGATTCGAACTCCTGACCACTCGGGCCGCATGCATCTCTCTTAACCACTAGGCTAGAGGTCATTTGCTATATATATATATATATATATATAATATATATATATATAGCTTTTTTAGATACATCTTTCTTGCATCTTCGATCTCAAGATACACATGTAGCATAGTTTGCGGTATCGCCGATGTCGATACAATACATCCCATACGTATCGGTTTTGGCATGTTCTGATCCGATAATGGCCGCTACCGCTAGTGATGTTGGGGGTCATTTCCTAGTCAAGAAAAATAAAACGAAAACAATATAAGAGTTGAAAAATAGTTTCAACACAATGAATTAATTTTGTAGAAGATCGACAATGTTATAGTGTGTCGATAAGCTTTCTTATTGGTAAACTATAGCCATTGCCATTGTTGAAGTTGTATATATAAATTCACAATGTTCTATATTAATATTGTTCCATTCAAAACTATTTATTGTGGTTGTACTATTTTGTACTATATTTAAAGGCAAGCAAATTAACTATAATATCTATTGCCAGTTAAATATTATTCCATTTAAAACTAACGAGAAACAACATATAATATACAATGTTATGAGATATGAAATATCGAGTCGTATCGATTTGGGCTTTGAGATATCGGATGTCGGATATCTGAGATATATTGAAATATTGGATATCTATGAATATGTCTTATATGTTAGATGCTATATATATACTAATTTTCTATATATATATATATATATATTATATATATATATATATATATATATATATATATTTGGAACCAGGTAAATTGTTTCTGGAATCGCTCTATATATATATATATCAAATGACCTCTAGCCTAGTGGTTAAGAGAGATGCATGCGGCCCAAGTGGTCAGGAGTTCGAATCCCAGTGGGAGCGATTCCAGAAACAATTTACCTGGTTCCAAAAAAAAAAAAAAAAAAAAGTATATATATATATATATATATATATATATATATGAAACAGCATGCCAACTTTCTATTCCTACTAGTTGTTGCTACTGCTATACAGTAGTTACTGCTGACAAACATATTCTTTTGCAGCACATAGCAATTAGCATGTGGTCAAAACTCAACCAAATTATGTTAAATCACATAAGAACCAATGCTGCTTCTATCAATTCCAACCCTCCTAATTAATTCATCCAGAGAAGAAGAAGAAGAAGAACAAGAACAAGCAACAGAAGAAGACACAACAACATCCAGCAGACAGAGCAGCAACCACAAGAAGAAGAGATGGAGCAGCAACTGGCAAAATTCAGAAATCAACAAAATTCAAAAACTAATAGAATTCAGCAAAATCCAAAAAAAAAAAACATCACTGCTTACCTAAAATCTTGACAGAGGAAACTTCTTCAGTCTTGTTCTTTTGTCAAAGAAAATAAAGAAAAAACAAACGAGAGAGTAGGACCCTAGCTGACTTGAAAACACATCCATGACCCTATAAGCGGATATTTTCATATATCGGAAGATATTGGCCGTATATCAGAATTCGATCAATGTATCTATCGATATGTGCCAAAGCCAAAACGACATGTAACCAATTTATGGTCGATGTATGTCATTTTGGCCTCAAGATGATATATCAATTGAATATTTCTGAATTCTCAGAAACTGATATATAATGTTATGTCTAAATGTATTTAAAAAAATCTAGATTTTAAAATACTTTTATCAATTTTGGATTTCCGAAAGGTGAAACCCAATACCCCGATCTGAAACTATAGAAAATGTCGAAACCGTCAATAGGATACTTATAGGAAGGATTCATTTTCAATACCAATATTTTGATCCTTGCTCTAAAGTTGAAAGAAAAATTATACAAAACTGCTACAAGAACAACCATGTTTTATGGATCTAAGTGTTTGGACAATTAAAAACATGCCAGAAAGTTTGTGTAGCCAAAATGAGAATTCTAAGGTGGATGAATAACAATACATTAAAGGATAATAGAAGATTAGAGGGGTGTCATTTAAGTACATGAAAGAAAATCGTCTTTTAGGTGGTTTGGACATGTGCAACGCAAACTAATAGATGCTCTCATAAGGAAGACCGATAATATAGTAGTTAATGGAGCCACTAGTGTCTACAGCTAGGACTAGAGATAAACCTAAACGAACATGGTTTGGAGTGTTAAAGACGGATTTGATTTTGTTAGCTTTTACAAAGGACATGGCTCTTAACTGAACCTAATGGAAGAAGAGGATTCAAACATCCAACCCCAAAATTTGGGATAAAAGTCTTTGTTGTTGTGTTGAAGTCTTCATTTTAACAAAAGGTATTATCCTTAAGTCTCTTTTTTGATGAAGCATTTCGTTGTTTAATTGATAATGCATTTTTCTTTTCTCTATGCATCCATGAAACAATAATCACTACATGTGGTCTTTTGGCTAGAAGAAGTCTTTAGGGACTTCCTGGATTTTACATTCTGCAAACTTTGTTGTGTGGGGTGCGCAATGATTGTTCTGATCTGGCATCTCATCTTTATCCTATATATATAATAAAGAATATATATATATATATATATATATATATATATATATATATATATATATATATAAGCCATCATAGTTTTGGTGAAGCCAACGACCATCATCACAGAAAGAATACTAAGGGGCCCAAAAGTTTCAAAATAAATTTAATTTCATCTCATGTATGCATGCATGTTGTTTAATAAATAATATTTTTTAACTTCGAAGCATGTGCATTTGCATGTGTATACATTTGTAGTAATTTTACTGTCAGGTTTCTACTAAACTTATAATGATTTGAAAGGTTTGATTAGTAGGTTGTTTTGATATCACTATGTATTGCAACTATTGCTCAGGACTTCAGAGACTTTGGAACTGGTTTTTGCCTTTTAATGGTAGTTGCTACTTGCTAGAGAAAAACACATATACTCTAATCACAAATGAGAAGGATTATGATGGTTAAATCATGTGATAAATAGATTGTAGTAATACGTTATCATACTACTAGACCCATCTGGCTTAATAGCATATTAATGAAAACAACCAATGCTAAATCAATATATTTGCATGTTTATCAATATACAACAGTTCCAATCCGGAAGAATGCATACTGGAAATCAAAGTTTTCCGGTGTATACCATGCCCCTTTAGGGTGCAATTCCTCACTCTGTCAGGATTGTGCTTTTGCCCTGAGCTCTTCAGTATTGAATTTTTTATGACTTGGATAGTTTATAGTAGGATTCTCCAGAGAAGGTAGAGGCCCCAAAATAGTTGAATGATGCTTGATGAATGTGTTGTTGAGAGTTCAACATGGATGAGCTTATGATATTAGATTTGATGGATCTCAAACCTTGTCATGTCTCAGTTAGTGTTGTAAATCAAACTGTTCCTCTGCAGGTAATAGTCCACCTCCAAAACCTTGGGAGCGGGCTGGGACCTCGTCTGGTTCTGCACCTTTCAAGCCCCCATCTTCTGGCAACACTAGTGAAGTTGTTGAAGCCTCCGGAACTGCAAAACCTGGAGAAATTGTCTCAAATGATAATGCATCTGCAAACAGACAAAACACTCTTGGGAGGCCAGTACCCTCAAGACCTTGGGAGCAGAACAATGGAAACAGTTATGGAGGTACCTATATCGAGGATGTGCACCTTTCACTTAAGCTCTTGTCATATTCTTTCATTCTGAAATTAATTTCCTGCATATAGGCTATGGCTCGAATCTGAACTACAATTCAGGCTATGGCTCAGGCATGTACGGTGGTTCATATGGTGGACTTGGAGGCACTTATGGAGGTGGGCTTTATGGTAATAGCATGTACAGAGGAGGTTACGGAGGGCTTTATGGAGGTTCTGGAAAGTATGGAGGGGGCATGTATAACAGTGGGTTTGGAGGACAAATGGGAGGAATGGGCATGGGTGGTCCATATGGTAATCAGGATCCCAATAACCCGTACGGTCCCCCTCCATCGCCGCCAGGATTCTGGATATCCCTCCTTCGAGTGGTAAGTCCTGCATAAATATGCAATGAGGCAGTACTTATTATTTGTTTTCTGATCATTCTAGATTGCACAGAGTGGTTTTACGTTTCAAGTCCACACTTAATAGCAAACTCATTTGATTGAGATCCAGACTTATAGAGTGACTTTGTCAGCTGCCAAAAGTTAGAATTAAGAAGTGAAATGATATTAATGCAGGCTTTCAAAATGTTTTTTTTTTTTTTTTTTTTTTTTTTTTTTTTTTTTTTACTTCTAAATTTTTATGAGCCTTTCAAGCAATCTTGTCCGGACACTAATACAAGTACGGACACGATACTGATATGGGATACAGACATTTTCAAATAAGTTCAAATGTTGTTACCTATGTTGCATGAGTACGGATACGGACACCATACGCATACGAACATCCATTTACGGTGTCCGTGCAACATAGCCTTGCAAGTGAGGAATATTTCAAATTCTTTTGGCTCATCCAAGACGTATCTTAAAATATTTTGAGACTTTCAATAAATACAAAACAATATCATGGATAATATTACATACGTTTGTTAATTGTCAATTATTTTTTGGGTCTTGTTGTCTGATTTTCTTGACCGGCTAAATTTGAGCATGTAGCCCTTTAAGTATCTCTTCTAATAGTACAATGTTTTGATATATGATATATCAGTTCTTTACTTGGGCTTTTTATTTGCATTTAGAAACCTATTGTAATTTTGATTTCATGAGCGGTGTTGTCAACTTCTTTGGTCGGATTTCAATCCTCATTGATCAGAATACTCAAGCGTTACACATGTTCATGTCTGCTCTTCTTCAGGTGCTCTTAATTCATACTTCATTCTTTCACTCTTCTTACTAGGCCAATTATACAGATGTGCAAGGAGTTCTGCCGAGCTCTATACAAGGTCCATTTCGGCCAAACACTTGATGATTGATATTGTTCTTGGTGATATACACATTTTTATTGTTTACAAATCAAAATCTGTAGATAGTCCGATCCATGCATTTGGTGAAATCAAAGTGAAAATTATGGCAGCAAGTTTCTAAGAGTGAACTCCCTTTTATTCCGTCACACTTTGATTTCAATCGTTACATGTGTTGGGATTGTCCAGTCATCTACTTGATTTTTATTTTGTAGACAATTAAAGAAGTGTATTTCACAATGAACAGTATCAATCATTGAATGGATGAACAAGATGTACTGTGAGTATCTAGCTCAATGAAACTCTTTGTGTGTGTGTGTGGTTGTGGTTTGGGACAAAGGCTTTCCTGTTGAATATCCTTGAGAGTTTGAATAATATTTGCAGCTTTTTGATCGTTCTGGAATGTTATATGGTGAGCTTGCAAGGTTTGTATTAAGGTTACTGGGGTTCAGAACAAAGTCCAGGAAAGAGCAGCAGCCGGGACCACCTGGTGAACTTCTTGGGCCTGATGGGCAGGCGCAACGTTACAACAAGGGCCCCAAAGCTCCAAGTGGCGCATGGGACAGCGTTTGGGGTGATGGGGGTATTGGGGATTCCAGCTGACACAAATACAGAATCAGCGAGAACTACATACTTACGGAAACTCTCCTACAATGGAGAAGAAGCCATGAAGGGAGAGGGGAAGAAAAAGAATTTGTTGTCCATAATAAGGGTTGGAAAGTAGCTTCTTATATGTTGTGATTATAAAGAGCTAAAATGTAGCGCAAGTGGGTGGGGTATATTTACAATAGAGTGAGACCTTTGCTAAACATTATGTAACAGCAGGTGGTTTTCAAGAGGTGTCTATTGTGTATCTACCGTTAGTTTTGAATCCAATGTTTGTCATTTCGGAGGCATTGCCCTCCCCTTTATTCTTGATGAGTTTGATATCCATTATTGTTCGTATGCACATCTCCAGGGATATGTCCAGTAGACCTGGAAACTATAGAGCTTTGTTCTTGATGATTTTGGATATGTTAGTTTTGGATCCAATGTTCGTCGTCATTTCAGTGACGGTTGCTCTTTATTCTTGATGATTTGGGGATTCCATCATTGTTCGTATAGGGATATGTTCAGTAGACCAGGAAACCATAGAGTTTTGTAATAACTGGATCAAATGAAATAATTCAGATTGAAAACAATGTTCATGACGACACTCTAGGCTGTTGTAATGTGTTTTACATAAACAATTTAACTGCAAGTCCAATATAATTTCTTCTTCTTCTTTTTATTTTTTTTTATATATGATTTTCTTATCCAGTTTTAGAACCAGAACCATTTGACAAGGAAAGTGCATATTGGCCTAAATATAGTGGAGTAGGTCCACCAAAAGTTGCAGTTATATAATCAGGTCTCAAATATATATATATGAAAATTAGGATTTGAGTCTTGAAAATGGCTACTAATGTTAGAGTTTAGGTCTCGAAAGCACAGTTCATTAGCATACGTGAACACTAATTTCGAGATCCAAATTCTAACATCGGAGACCCAAACCCTAATATCCATATATATGTAAAAAAAAATTAATATTAACATTAATATTAACATTAACATTAATATTAACATTAATATTACGAATTAGAGTGAGGAGGGTTTTTGGAGGGCTTTCTAAGGGGGGCTTTTGATCCGCTTCCTATATATATATATATATATATATATATATATATATAAAGGCGTTTGCTGACATTCTTCGGAGAATATCTAAAATACAGAAGACGCCGTAGCTATGTTGTATATTGTCTTGAGGGAGAAAGAGTTATGCTGTTCCTTTCTAATATACCTTTGCATATTACTGTTCGTGGGACTGATCACGGATAATATTGGAGGTGGTTTGGTAAGTAGTACACATATAAACATTAGTTCTCGCTGGAGTGAAATGATATGAGAAAGGATATACTTCTGTTGGAAGCCTTTTGAGAGTATCGAAGGATTGGACTTTTATGCAATATATACACGTAAGAAGCCAACTAATTTACCACCATAAGGACTCATTGCTGGAGAGGACTAGCCGCAGAATCAGAAAACAGACTAGCTGCTGAGAAATACATTTTGGAAAGATCTACATGCAATTTGATGCTTGAAAAGTTTATGTAGATTCAGACTTGAATAGCTTGCTTTAATTGTCCAGAAATGTTCTGACACTTGATTTCAACTGAGCAGTATCATAAAAATGTGACATTTGCCCTTGTGATTTAATGGGACTTTACTTAGAACGAGGAAAAATTGTAGAGAAATCATTTTGTCTACACAATATACATATATACAGAAATGCTCCAAAACTAAACGGTTTGTTTTGTATTATAGAACCATCATATGTTTTATAGGTTGGATTAAAATTTAGTAGTTGAGATTAAAAGATGTAGACCCCACCACCTTTTTAAGTCATTTAATCTCAACCATGCAATTCCAATCCAACGTGTATACATAGGTTGGTTCTATAATACAAACCAACTGGTTGGTTCTAGATCACTCATATATATATATATATATATATATATATATATATATAATTTTTTTAGAAAAAGGGTAAATTTTTTCCAAAATCAGTCAATACTCATACAACATACAGACAGGATGGTCGTCCACCCGTTAGTCGACCATTTCTTTTACATCAAACTCCAAATTATGGAGGATACCAACCAGAAGGGTGATAAGTCCCTCGAATATGCGTCGATTCCTCTCCCGCCAAACATGCCAGACAGCGGCTGCTAGCTGAATCCGAGCAGTCTTGAACCAGACCATCTCGTCCTCTGCAATCTTGAATACCCGTGATGATTGCTACAATCGACCTGCCAGAAATACCTCCGTCCAGCATACGATTTTGATCATACCATATGGACCATGAAACTCCACAGTCAAAAAAATAGATGGGTCATCGATTCCTCCTCCAAATAACAGAGTGCACACTTCGGATTGGGGACCTGATCCTAAAAGAGATGAGTCTGTCTGTCATAACCCAAAATTTTATACATATAATTATAAATATTTTATTTAAAATATTCAAGTTTTCTTTTTTTTTTCAAAATCATTATAATAATTACATGAAGTATTATTTTATATTTGCATTTGAAACCTTTTACAATTTATGTAATTTCAAATAGCATGGACACCTAGCCATGCTAGGTGTCTCCATGCATGTACTCAAAGGGGACATGTGTCTCCATATTGCTTTTATTTATTTTGTTAAAAAAAAAAAAAGAAGAAAAAAAGAAAAAAAAAGAAAAAGGAAAAGAAGAATATAATAGAGAGAGAGAGGGAGCACCCCTCAACCGAGCCACTCCCCCCTCTCCCTCTCGTCTCCTCCTCCCATCTTCATCTCTCTCTCTCTCTCTCCATCTCTCCTCCTCTCCATCTCTCTCCAGCCGGCTGAGCCGCACCCGCCACCACCGGAGGCCACCACCACCACTCCACTGCAGCCGACCGGCCGGCCACCCCGCTGGCCACCCGCGCCCGTCGCCGGCATCACCCCCCGGCCGTCCACGTTGCCGACCACCCCCTCTCATCTCCAACTCCATCACCACCATCTCTATCATCATCTTCATTTCCATTATCAAAATCAAACCCTAACCCCCTTTTTCTTCAAAAAGGAAATGGAGAAGAAGAAGAAGAAGAAGAAGAAGAAGGAGATGTTTGAAGAAGAAGGACATCCAAGTCCCAAGGCCCTAATCCCCCAAATCAATTTCCTCAAGACAAGTCCTCATTCCTTCTCATATTTGGTTCAATTCAATAATGATTTCTTGTTTGACACTAGGAATTTATATTCTGATTTTGGTTATTAAAATTAAAAAGTAATTGACATGGAACATAGAATATATGGACATGAATCTAGGAGTCGATTCATATAGAAATATATGGGTGTCAGTATTAATTTCTAATGAATTTATATTCTGAATTTTGTATATGTTAATAATCTTTCTATCAAATTGTATGTTTACATTTTTTAGCTCATCAAACTCCTAATTCATATGTAAATTAAGGTTGTTGATATCACCTATACATAAACTTGAAATACTTGGTCTAGTTTAAATGAAGTTATATAGGTATTTATGTTTTATATGTGTTTTCTCGACACGTACGATTCTGTCCATAATTATTTTATACCAATGTTTGAGGCATTTTACCGCTACCTAGTCGAAACTAGTATATTTTGGACACCGGACATATAGGAGGCATAGGTATCAAGTTTTAGGCTTGTCATAGACTTTAAATCTCTTGGGTAACCTTGATTAAGGCCGAATACATGTTCACGTATCATGTTAATTTGGGAATTGATCAAACACGTATGGGTTTTCATTTCCTTGTTCTAATTAGTATGTGTTGCACATTCTATAAATGTCAGCATCACAAGTGCACCTTACACTTACACGCATGATTATGAAGAACTTTTAAGTCACAAAATTGTTTAATTTTAACTATAGGCTTATGTATAAGATCCTTGGGTATTTTGACTCTCTATATATTAGGTTATGTTGCTTACAATTAGAACTGCAAGCCCTCTCCTTCCTCCTCTTGAATTTGTTCATGTTGACCATTTAATTTTCTTGTAATATTATGATTTATGTTCTGAAATTCTTTGAAATTCGTGATAAATCCAACATCATGAAAAATGTAATACAATTTAGGCTTAAAATTTGGTATGGACACAACCATGTACATATTGGACACAAGGTTTAGGACACAACAAGAACGTACTCTTCGAATTCGGAAAATTTTTGTGAATAACATAGGCAAGCTCTCCACAACCTTTCTTGTTATTTTCATGCCATTTTAATTAATTAAAATTCTGGAATTATTATCATTTTGAATAATGTGAGGGACCTTTGAGTCTAATATTTAATAGAAGGTTATTCACGAACACTCTACATCAATTTTGGGGTTTGCAATAATCACATGTATATGGTTTCCACATTTTTTTGCATGGATTGTAGTTGCATATGTTAACTTGGAATGAGAAAATCATAATTTGAACATGCATTTCAACTATGTCCATATTCATATTATATGCAATCATTGCACTTTAACAAGATTAATTTGTTAGGATACATCTTTAGAGTGGCTTTCCATGCAAGTTCACATATAGATACATGCATACTAATTTCAAAAGTACTTGGTCCAATATGTGGTTGTCTTTCATGAAAGTACATATAAGTATCTTCAAAACAAGGTTTATGAATTTATTATAAATCTGTCCAGAAATTAATTTGTGCTTAATTGACCCTCTTTATCACAAAATCATGGTTAGAATGGATATTTTTGAATACCGGTTTACTAGGTTAACTACGTGTTAACTTTCCAAGTTTTAAAATTGCTTTTCTTATATCCTTAATAAGCTAAATGTAGCATATAGTAAATATTGAGTTTCTTAGCACCGTTTTAATTCTAATGATCCATATCGTCTTTGACTTATTTAGTGTTTAGATAAAGCTTATGAAAATCAAGTATAAATTGCACGCCTCCTTGCTCGCTAAGGTAAGGAAGCTTTATCTTGCATCTCTCTCTATTATATTGCGTGGTCCGGTGTTGAGTTGTTCCACCGGAGGGGTCGGCGTACCCAGTTATTATATATTGCGTGGTTCCGGTGTTGAGGGTTGCTCCACCGAAGGGGTCGGCGTGCCCAATATTTTATTCTGTGTTTATTGTTCTGGAAATATTTCGGGGTCTCCAAATACAAAGGAGACTCTGCCGAATTTTTTGGAAATTTCAAGAGATAGATTAATTCTCGACCATTTCAAGGAATTTAGATGATTTTATAAGCTTTAGAGAATAATTAGGATATGTATAAGACATGTATCATAAGTTGAATTAAAACTCCTTATATTCCACTTGGTAGTTTAAAATTCAAATACTATTTCGGAAAAGTTGATTTCTAAATATCATTCAAGTAGACATCTTACATAATGCATTTTAGCCTCCTTAGATAAATAAATTCCTTATTTGTGATTGTAAATATACATTTAGAAATCATAGGAAGCATTGGGAGGGGAGAACAACCCGAATATCACCTTTACAGCTCCGCAACATAATAAACAAAGACTGATCAGTACACTAGCTCATTCGTAGGGCCATACGAATTGAGTATGTGAGGCTTAGCTCACTTGGCCCATGAGAGGCAGGGCCGGATTTTAATAATCTGAGCCATCCATTTAGCCCGTGAGAGGCAGGGCCGGATTTAATTCCGTGCCATCCAATAATTGCACCTCTTCGACAGTAATATCGATTTGGTGATTTTCTGGGTTCAAGAGAGACTCAGTACATTTAAGCCCAAGAGAGGCAGGGCCGGATTCTAAGCACCGCGCCACCAAGTCATAACCTGATCCCAGGTATACGGGATTGTTGTCGAAAAAAGCTGATTAGGAGAATATTCGGAAGGGTTGTTCTCAAAATAGCATTTTGATATGTTATTATGCATATTTAGTGTTATGTAATAAGTAGGAACAATTAATATTGAGATATGCAATTTACTCTCATGAAAATAAAACTAATCTTCAAATTTTCAAGACTTATCATTTATTATTTACTCTCATTTATTATTTCTATCTTTTATTTACCTTCCTTGACCGAGGACTTGCTTGTCGTTTTCTAAACGACCTAGTAATTGTTCACTAGGTGAGGACGACGTTCTGAAAAATCCAATACCCCTGGATGATGATGAATAGACGATCTGCGAGAATTTCTGGAGAAGGCAACCGAAAGTAGATAGCTAGTCGAATGTATAACATTTTTGTTGTAACTAAAATTTAGAGTTATTGTACCTTTAGAAATACTTTTGATGTAAATATAATTAAAGTTGTACTTATGAAAGTGATCTGTTCTTGTATTTTTCCATTCTGCTGATTTACGGGCGACAATCGCGAATTTGGCGCGTAGCCTGGGGATGTGTTCTTTAACGTCACCGTTGTATTTGGGATACGGGACGTGACACGTCTTTTTGTTGGTGGCCCATGCAGGTCTGCGAAGAATGGAAAATCTAGGATAGGATGCAGGTCTGCAAAGAATGGAAAGTACAGGGTAAAGGGGTAGGTTAAGGTTAAAAGTATTAGAAATTTATATAGGTTAAAACCTAGATTTCAATCACACCCTAGAGATTCTCTTAAGAATAATTACCTGAGGATAGGCACTATCGGAAATAGTAGGAAGAATTAATGATACTGCATAGATTAGTATCATTTGCTATGCTATTTGACCTACCTATTATGCTTTTATTTGGGATACTTGTGGAAGGTACTAACTTGGAGTTTTATTTGGAAAATCTAGGATATGATGCAGGCCAAGTTTTAAGGAGACCTATATAAGTAAGCTATAAACCTAAGACATTCTTAGGAAAAGTCTACAAAGAACCGTAGGTTAGGGAATATTGCACAAGTTTCATCCCTAGATTGTGTTTTATTCCGTTGTCCTATAGGTCCTTACTTAATGGATGTTCTATAGTGATTTCATATAATTAGGAATCCTAAATTGAGATTGCCATTACAGGAATATATGATATTCAGGAAGCCATGGGTAGTATAAGGATAGATATGTCTCGAAATTTTGGTTAAAATGAATTATAGAGAATTAGACGAGTATTCTTATTAAGAGTACATTGGTAAAAGAGCTAAAAAAAAAATTCTTAAGGATCTTGTACTAGGTATCCTTAGTAAATCTTAAGACTTGATTTATCTAGAACTATGTATAATTAGTAGTAGTAAAGAAAATAAGGACTGTCAATCCAATAGGCCAATGAGGACTACGGACTTCTATTTAGAGTGGGTATATTATGTCCTGTAGGATTGAAATATATACAAATATAGCTTAGAAGGGATATTGGTACTTTAGTACTAGTAGTATCTTGTTTGAGGTATAGACATGATATACATATTATATATTATATATATATATATATAACTTCTAAAGTATAGCTCGACTCCTCAGTTTTGATTTTTATCCATCCCTAAATCTTGACTCGTCCCCATCCTTATCAAATTTCATATATCTATCTTTACAAATTCTCAGCTTTCTCTCTAAATTTCTCAATTATCTTGTTTTATCCAAGGTTTGCCAATTTGAATCTAGAATTGTATCTTCTCTTTTAATCCAATTCCATTCCAGCAGTATTCCCGAGTTTTGGGGAATCGTCTTCCATCTAAATATCTAGATATGTATTTCCCACTTAGTATTTTATTGGATTTCTTGTGAAACAATATTTTATTGGACTTTCTGAAATTGAATTTCATATGAATGAAAATTTGTTTATTGTGTCCAGAATACAAAATCTTTCAATTGAATTATGAAACGAGAAGTTGTTGCAGCCATTCGGACTGGCCATCCAAATTGGCGAGGCACATATTCTCTAAACATGATTCAAGAAGTTAATAAAATTTCGGGGATCATGACATGATTACTTTCCGTGATGGATTTCAAAATTTGATACTTAGATTTTGACTTTGTTTTACTACCGTTTGGATTTGAAATTCATTGACCTGAATAATTTAAAGTAACATGTGGTCTTTTGATAATATTAGATATATGAGTTTATTTATGTATATTACATATTTCTTTTGATACTATGATAAAGTAATCAAGATGTTGAAAATTAAGTATTGCTTTTGAATATATTTGGATTACTAAGAATATCATGACCTGTAAAGCTACTTCACAATCATAATTCCTACTCATTCAATGGCGTGGTAGCAAGAAAGTGCAGCCATGAATCCTGATAGTGAAGCGGTATCTTGATTGCAGCCATACGTGCAATGGCGAGGCACAAGATTACTTATCACGTCAGGAAAACGAGAGATGAGGGATATGGTTTTGATTCTGTAGAACATACCCGGTTGTGGTATCTGACAATTTTATTGATTTTATGGAGTTTCAATAATATTGATGGTTTCAAGTATTTCCATACTTTCTAAATTTTCATAAAACTTTTATTGAATATGATTTTGAAAATATTTCGTTTAAATTATTACTTCATCCTTGTAAAGTGGGTAGAATTCTGTTTTCTCTATAATTATTTTGAGAAGCTTATCTTTGAATTTAAATTTCGAGGACGAAATTTTTGTAAGGTGGGTAGAGTGTCATAACCCAAAATTTTATACATATAATTATAAATATTTTATTTAAAATATTCAAGTTTTCTTTTTTTTTTTCAAAATCATTTATAATAATTACATGAAGTATTATTTTATATTTGCATTTGAAACCTTTTACAATTTATGTAATTTCAAATAGCATGGACACCTAGCCATGCTAGGTGTCTCCATGCATGTACTCAAAGGGGACATGTGTCTCCATATTGCTTTTATTTATTTTGTTAAAAAAAAGAAAAAAAAGAAAAAGAAAAAGGAAAAGAAGAATATAATAGAGAGAGAGAGGGAGCACCCCTCAACCGAGCCACTCCCCCTCTCCCTCTCGGTCTCCTCCTCCCATCTTCATCTCTCTCTCTCTCTCCATCTCTCCTCCTCTCCATCTCTCTCCAGCCGGCTGAGCCGCGCCCCGCCACCACCGGAGGCCACCACCGCCACTCCACTGCAGCCGACCGGCCGGCCACCCCGCTGGCCACCCGTGCCCGTCGCCGGCATCACCCCCCGGCCGTCCACGTTGCCGACCATCCCCTCTCATCTCCAACTCCATCACCACCATCTCTATCATCATCTTCATTTCCATTATCAAAATCAAACCCTAACCCCCTTTTTCTTCAAAAAGGAAATGGAGAAGAAGAAGAAGAAGAAGAAGAAGAAGAAGAAGAAGGAGATGTTTGAAGAAGAAGGACATCCAAGTCCCAAGGCCCTAATCCCCCAAATCAATTTCCTCAAGGCAAGTCCTCATTCCTTCTCATATTTGGTTCAATTCAATAATGATTTCTTGTTTGACACTAGGAATTTATATTCTGATTTTGGTTATTAAAATTAAAAAGTAATTGACATGGAACATAGAATATATGGACATGAATCTAGGAGTCGATTCATATAGAAATATATGGGTGTCAGTATTAATTTCTAATGAATTTATATTCTGAATTTTGTATATGTTAATAATCTTTCTATCAAATTGTATGTTTACATTTTTAGCTCATCAAACTCCTAATTCATATGTAAATTAAGGTTGTTGATATCACCTATACATAAACTTGAAATACTTGGTCTAGTTTAAATGAAGTTATATAGGTATTTATGTTTTATATGTGTTTTCTCGACACGTACGATTCTGTCCATAATTATTTTATACCAATGTTTGAGGCATTTTACCGCTACCTAGTCGAAACTAGTATATTTTGGACACCGGACATATAGGAGGCATAGGTATCAAGTTTTAGGCTTGTCATAGACTTTAAATCTCTTGGGTAACCTTGATTAAGGCCGAATACATGTTCACGTATCATGTTAATTTGGGAATTGATCAAACACGTATGGGTTTTCATTTCCTTGTTCTAATTAGTATGTGTTGCACATTCTATAAATGTCAGCATCACAAGTGCACCTTACACTTACACGCATGATTATGAAGAACTTTTAAGTCACAAAATTGTTTAATTTTAACTATAGGCATATGTATAAGATCCTTGGGTATTTTGACTCTCTATATATTAGGTTATGTTGCTTACAATTAGAACTGCAAGCCCTCTCCTTCCTCCTCTTGAATTTGTTCATGTTGACCATTTAATTTTCTTGTAATATTATGATTTATGTTCTGAAATTCTTTGAAATTCGTGATAAATCCAACATCATGAAAAATGTAATACAATTTAGGCTTAAAATTTGGTATGGACACAACCATGTACATATTGGACACAAGGTTTAGGACACAACAAGAACGTACTCTTCGAATTCGGAAAATTTTTGTGAATAACATAGGCAAGCTCTCCACGACCTTTCTTGTTATTTTCATGCCATTTTAATTAATTAAAATTCTGGAATTATTATCATTTTGAATAATGTGAGGGACCTTTGAGTCTAATATTTAATAGAAGGTTATTCACGAACACTCTACATCAATTTTGGGGTTTGCAATAATCACATGTATATGGTTTCCACATTTTTTTGCATGGATTGTAGTTGCATATGTTAACTTGGAATGAGGAAATCATAATTTGAACATGCATTTCAACTGTCCATATTCATATTATATGCAATCATTGCACTTTAACAAGATTAATTTGTTAGGATACATCTTTAGAGTGGCTTTCCATGCAAGTTCACATATAGATACATGCATACTAATTTCAAAAGTACTTGGTCCAATATGTGGTTGTCTTTCATGAAAGTACATATAAGTATCTTCAAAACAAGGTTTATGAATTTATTATAAATCTGTCCAGAAATTAATTTGTGCTTAATTGACCCTCTTTATCACAAAATCATGGTTAGAATGGATATTTTTGAATACCGGTTTACTAGGTTAACTACGTGTTAACTTTCCAAGTTTTAAAATTGCTTTTCTTATATCCTTAATAAGCTAAATGTAGCATATAGTAAATATTGAGTTTCTTAGCACCGTTTTAATTCTAATGATCCATATCGTCTTTGACTTATTTAGTGTTTAGATAAAGCTTATGAAAATCAAGTATAAATTGCACGCCTCCTTGCTCGCTAAGGTAAGGAAGCTTTATCTTGCATCTCTCTCTATTATATTTCGTGGTCCGGTGTTGAGTTGTTCCACCGGAGGGGTCGGCGTACCCAGTTATTATATATTGCGTGGTTCCGGTATTGAGGGTTGCTCCACCGAAGGGGTCGGCGTGCCCAATATTTTATTCTGTGTTTATTGTTCTGGAAATATTTCGGGGTCTCCAAATACAAAGGAGACTCTGCCAAATTTTTTGGAAATTTCAAGAGATAGATTAATTCTCGACCATTTCAAGGAATTTAGATGATTTTATAAGCTTTAGAGAATAATTAGGATATGTATAAGACATGTATCATAAGTTGAATTAAAACTCCTTATATTCCACTTGGTAGTTTAAAATTCAAATACTATTTCGGAAAAGTTGATTTCTAAATATCATTCAAGTAGACATCTTACATAATGCATTTTAGCCTCCTTAGATAAATAAATTCCTTATTTGTGATTGTAAATATACATTTAGAAATCATAGGAAGCATTGGGAGGGGAGAACAACCCGAATATCACCTTTACAGCTCCGCAACATAATAAACAAAGACTGATCAGTACACTAGCTCATTCGTAGGGCCATACGAATTGAGTATGTGAGGCTTAGCTCACTTGGCCCATGAGAGGCAGGGCCGAATTTTAATAATCTGAGCCATCCATTTAGCCCGTGAGAGGCAGGGCCGGATTTAATTCCGTGCCATCCAATAATTGCACCTCTTCGACAGTAACATCGATTTGGTGATTTTCTGGGTTCAAGAGAGACTCAGTACATTTAAGCCCAAGAGAGGCAGGGCCGGATTCTAAGCACCGCGCCACCAAGTCATAACCTGATCCCAGGTATACGGGATTGTTGTCGGAAAAAGCTGATTAGGAGAATATTCGGAAGGGTTGTTCTCAAAATAGCATTTTCATATGTTATTATGCATATTTAGTGTTATGTAATAAGTAGGAATAATTAATATTGAGATATACAATTTACTCTCATAAAAATAAAACTAATCTTCAAATTTTCAAGACTTATCATTTATTATTTACTCTCATTTATTATTTCTATCTTTTATTTACCTTCCTTGACCGAGGACTTGCTTGTCGTTTTCTAAACGACCTAGTAATTGTTCACTAGGTGAGGACGACGTTCCGAAAAATCCAATACCCCTGGATGATGATGAATAGACGATCTGCGAGAATTTCTGGAGAAGGCAACCGAAAGTAGATAGCTAGTCGAATGTATAACATTTTTGTTGTAACTAAAATTTAGAGTTATTGTACCTTTAGAAATACTTTTGATGTAAATATAATTAAAGTTGTACTTATGAAAGTGATCTGTTCTTGTATTTTTCCATTCTGCTGATTTACGGGCGACAATCGCGAATTTGGCGCGTAGCCTGGGGATGTGTTCTTTAACGTCACCGTTGTATTTGGGATACGGGACGTGACACTGTCCCTGGTCAGAAGATGACCAAGCAGTAGGCGATACATACATAGCTGCATTTTCTTGGCCAGATCCTTGTACCAAATAAAGTCATAATCACGAATTGGGGGATTGACACTACGCATAAGGTTGTAGCCACTCTGGAAGGTGAACTCCCCCGAGGTAGTACCTCCAGTCACGCTAGGCAGATCCCAGACTCATATATCCTCAGGCTGGGATGGGTCAATCTCGATCCCGCGAATAATCTCACCAAGCTCCTCAGTATGGCGGTAGGACTCCGGACTCCAAGCTCCATTCCTGATGATGTGCTGACAAGACAGACCTCTGTCCGCCTCCCTGTGAGCTCGATTGCCCATAAGGTCCACCAGAGACTAGTGCTCTATCCAAGGATCCAGCCATAGATCAGTTCCAGCCCCATCACACATGATCCTCCAAACAAACGATTGAAGAACAGCTCTGTGTCTCAGAATTTGTTTGAAGGTCACAGAGTGGTTGTTGTCAATACCACACCTCCAGAAGCTGCCATTCCTCACATAGCGAGACTGCATCCACTCCGCCCAGTGGGATCTCCCTTTGCTGAACCGCCATGCCAGTTTCAGGGTCGAGGCTTCCCTGATAGCCAACAGAGGACGGAGACCCACACCTTCCTCCTTCTTTGGCCGACAGAGCTGTTTCAAAGAGATCGCATGTAGGCCCTCCTTCTAGATGAAATCAGCACAGATCCTTTCAACTTTCTTGATGGTAGCCACGGGTATCAAAATAGACTGCAGCCAGAACTGGACCAGGGCAGAGATAACCGATCGTACTAACTCGATACGCCCCCCAAAAGATAGCCCGACAGCTTGCCAACCTTCAACTCTCCGCTGGGCATACTCTACCAAGCTATAGCAATCCTGGTCTCGGGCATAATTGACTGTCAAAAGAACTCCCAGGTATTTCACCGGGAGCTCACTTCTCTCCACGCCCAGTGCATTAGCGCGCTCCTCCTTCTGAAGGCAAAGTGAACTAAAGTAGACCCAGCTCTTCTCTATGTTCATCTGAAGCCCCGAGTGTGATTCCAGCTCACCCATAATCTTAGATAACGTGTGCATACCCTCCAACGAAGGCTGTATGAACACCAGCATGTCATCGGCATAGATGAGGTGGGTAACCGGAGGCTCGACTCTCCTGTACAACGGGACAATCCTTCCAAAATGGACCGTCCTATCCATCAAGCAGGTAAAGTACTCCATGACAAGCGTGAACAGGTAAGGCGACAGGGGGTCACCTTGCCGGAGTCTACGGTTGCTTTTGAAGAAACCATGCGAAATACCCTGGATAAGGACCGAGAAGGTGGGAGACGATATGCATTCCCGAATCAACGCAATCAAACGATCATCAAACCCCATAGCAGACAGAAGGTGGCATAAGAACTCTCTGTTGACCATGCCGTAGGCCTTCCTCAGATCCAGCTTTAAACATGCCTTCTTCCCACCCGGTTTGTTGAAGTCCCTCACCATCTCATGAGCTAGAGGCTATGCTCAGCTATAGATCGCCCCTTGATGAACGCCGCCTGGTTCGGAGAGACAAGGTCCTATATGATCCCCTCCATGTGCCGGCACATGAGGTACGTAATTATTTTATAAAGATAATTACAGCACGCAATAGGCCTAAAGTCCGCCAGCAAGGTCGCCCCTCCTTCTTTGGTACCAGAGTCAAAAAAGTGTGGTTCAGCTCCTTCAGCAGCTTGCCCTCAGAGAAGAACTCCTGGACCGCCTCGAGAACTAGAGCCTTCAGAATATTCCAGTGACGTTTGTAGAACCCACTGCTAAATCCATTCGGGCCTGGAGCTTTGTTGGGGTCTGCTTTCTTGATAATGGCCTCCACCTCCTCCATAGTGACAGGGACAAGCAGGAGGCTATTCCCATATGGATTCACCAATCTTTTCATGACTACATTTGGGAACACAGATAGATAGTCAGTCTGAAAGTATAACTCAGAGTAGTACCTGACAACCTCTCCTGTGAGATTGGATGGCTTACCAATCAGATTATTCTCGGTATCAAGAAGCTGAGAGATGGTGTTCCGATACTGTCTGGTACGAATGACATCATAGAAGAACTTGGTACATCGGTCGCCATTCTTAAGCTAGGAGCATTTAGCGCGCTGAGCCGCACTAATCTCCTTCTGAAGCTGCAGAGTATTGACTTCCCCAATCAGCTCCTTCTCTCTAGCCGCAAGGTCCCCATTTAACATGTCAGATTACATGGAATGCTGGATGGCCCGAAGCTCCGCCTCCTTATCTTCAAGAGAGGACTTGGGAAAACTCTTCACCCAAGTTCGTAGCGCCTTCTTCGTGTACTTGAGCCGGTGTACCATCTGATACTGAGCAATCCCCACAACCTGATGAGCAACACCCTCCGTAATTGCCTCTGAGTAACCCTCTGAGAGAAACCAGCTGTTGTTGTACCGGAAGGGACGAGGCCTCACTGAGGGGCTGGAAGTGAATCCAACCCTGATAGGAGAATAATCACTCGTCCCAGTGGCCAACTCCTCAGCCAGAAAGGGAAGAGGCGAAACCAATCCCCTTGCCCAGGGCCCTATCCAACTGACAAGCAACCATGTTCCTGACTGCTTTATTGTGCCAGGTCCAGATATACCTCGAGTGCGATAGACTCTGAAGGCCCGGCTGGAGAAGGCAACTCTGAAAATCATGCAAGATCAGATCTGGAATCGGTCTGCCACCCATCTTCTCCCCTCTGTGTAGAAGAGCGTTGAAGTCACCCATCAGAAGGAGGGAGAGGTGAGAGGAAGCAGCAGCGGTCGCCACTCTAGCTGTAAATCCCCTAAAATTTTACTACAATTTTTATTTTTATTTTGGTGTAATTTTGTTTTTCGTATTTATACGTCGCGTACGAGTTCACATCTTTCGTATTTGCTCGACGAGTACGAATATGTGTGAGCGTACATATTTTACTTGAAAAATATTTTTATTATAAAATCATTTTTATAGGAAAGTACATGTTCAAATAAATATAATAAATATTTTATTTTAATAAAAGAGTTATTTTTGTTCGTCGTTTAAAAATAACTAGTGATTTGAATTTTTTTTGATTATATGAAATGTATTCCAAATATTTTTGCGAAAATAAAAATTTGTTTATTAATATATTTTGTTATTTGTAAAAGCTATTTTATGAGTTAATATTTATCTTGATTTTCGAAATTAATTAATGCTATATTTTAATATTTACGAAAAAGATATTTAAAATTTTGTTTTACTTAATATTTGAATTATTTTGATAATTTAAATTGGAAAAGATTTTATTGGTCTTAAATTAAATGGCTTTTAAATTAAAGATAGGTTTGATTTATATTGAATTAGATTTTAAATCAATTTAAACTAGTATGGAATCTATCTATTGGGGATTTAATCAAATTCCAATCCTTATCCTAAAGGAAATTCCCACATCCTATAAATAGGCAGGTACTCCTCCATAATTTTTATCATTCACCAATAATCCACAAATATTTCCACCACGTGCGTGCATCGTGTCCATGTCCGCCATCCAAATTTCTTATTCCATATTTTTACAAAATACAAATTCTCCTCCGTGTCGACAACTCCGACACAAATAAATCCTAACCAAAATCCCGTCCCCGCCGTAATCGCAGCCCTCGCAATTCAATCTCCACCTCCACCCTCGTCATCCCAGCCACCCGTCCATCTCCCCTCCTCCGAACGTCGTCGTCCCCCAGTCATCACCACCTAAAACACAGACTAGGCAGTCCGACCACCCTACCAATCCCGACACCACACAACCACTGCCATCGTCGCCCCACCCTATACCGAAAGCCAACCCCGGACAAACACACATCGCCATCATCATCCGGCCACTTCCCGGCCAAACTCCCAACGCAGCCACCCGTTCACCCGAGCGCAGCCCCAAAATCCGCTACCGGACAAACCGCCACCACACCCATGGAACCACCACAGCATCGTCAAACCGCCAACTCCACCGGAAACCCATCCCCGGCAACACCCCAAGCACCACCATCACCAAAACCACCGCCCCACGGCCATCGCCGGAGCCCCAAACAAAAACTCCAAAATATAAAACCCTAACCGTAAAACTCACCTCGCCGCCGGCCGGAGCTCCACCACCAGCCTCCTCGTTCCGTGCCGCCTCCCGTGCGGTTGAAGCTACCACAGCGCCTCCCCCAACGGCGCTGTCCACCGCCGCGCCTGAGCCTCACCTCCGTCGTGTCTTCTTCTCCGCCTCGCGCAGCCGCCCACGACCGCGACGCCGAGACCCCCAGCCGCTCCGCCTCGAAACCACCCCCGCACCTCGTTCGCCGCCGCAACAGCGCCCACTTCCGTCGCCACGATCGGCGAAGCTCCGCCCGCGTCCAGGCAGCGCACGAGCACCGCCGCCATGGGTGAGCTCCCCGCCACCGGAGCCGCGCTCCCCTGCGACGCGCCATCGCCTCCTCCTCCGCGGGACTCCGCCTTTTTGTGCGATCCGCCGCCGTCCTCTTCCGGCCGTCGATCGCCGTCGATCCCCTTTGGGTAAGACCCCTTCCCGAAGCTCTCTCTCTCTCTATCTCTCTGTGTCATTTTGAAAGGGGAGGGTTGAGAGTAAAAATGGGTTAAAAGTGATTGGTCTTTATTATTTTTTTTTTCATTCTTTTCTTCTTTGTTGTTATATTAATTAAACAGCATCTAAGTATTAACACTATTGGTGGTACATAACACCCTTATTTGTATAAAAGTTATTCTTAATTTTAGAATTTTACAAATAAAAAAAGCAATATATCTAAATATTTGTGAGATTTATTTTCAAATTAGTATGGTATTTTATACATGGAATTAGGCCTATGATTTATTTTGACAAAAAATTTAGTTTTTAGTTGTTAAATTTTTATGTGTTTATATAAAATATTTTCAATAAGAAAAATATACTTTCCAAATTATAGCATAATTTTTAGGTAATACCAAAGAAGTATTTAAATTTTCTTTAACTAACAAAATATAGTTTTCTGCCGAGAAATCATATCTTTACAAAAACATAGAGTTTATGCCTAATAATGAATTGTTACTTTAAGTGATTATCTAAAAAAATATTTTGTGTAATAAAATATTTTTTTTTCAAGTATTATAAATACAAATAGTATAAGTAGCTTCTACTCTCAATCCCCCTTGATTATCACCATTGACCATGACTAATTCCATATTCCTATTTTCCCGAGACTTCAGACCTCTACACATCGAACATGGCTATTGGACTATTCAGAACATGACAAGATCATCGCAGCACCCCCAGGCAAGACATCTTGCCTTTACTGTTTAATTTTTTGCTCAATATTATGCATACTTTTTCTTTATGTTGTTCTTTCAAAATTATATATATATGTAAATTATTATATTTTATACAATTGGCTTAGAGTTAAGGGACTACCGTCAAATTTAGTGTGTCTCATTGACTTGTCACGAATGTACACGAGTTGTGTGTAAGAGTTGTGAGTATCATATAGAGGTCACTTGCTTGTGGGCTGATCCCCCGTGCGCATGCGTAGGAATAACTGTCAATAGATGCATGATTAGAATACTTGACAGTTATCTATATTAAAATAGTGTGGTGGAAACGACACGTATTTGTGTGTCATGGTTACGACACACGTGTAGTATCATTGGGGGGAGGGGACAGCTACTAGTGTAGGGGCTACTTTTATTTTACACACATTTGGGAGATAGTGTCTCGGATGAGCGCTACGTGTTACTCGGCCGATAGTGTCTCGGATGAGCGCTACTTGTTGGCCACTCTTTATTACATGCTTGAGACTGCCCCTGCGTAGAACGTTGTCCTCTAAATTGAAATCCACATAGAACGGTTAGGAACCTTTACCCATGCATACTTTTCTATTGAGCTTTATTTATTTAGTTTATCGGTATGATATTATGTGTCTTGTTACGTCCCTCTGAGGACCTGGTGATCTCTCCAGGTGTGTGCTTCGTGATTTCTTGCTGGTGCTCTAGCTAAGGCCATTCCTTCCTTCGTGATGATTGCTCTTGGATTCGCCATTGCTCTCGCTTGCTAAAATTCTTTCCTTGTATATTTTTCCATATTTAATTTGGTTGGTAGTGGACTTTGTCTCTGCCCAACTATTGTGTACTTGACAAACTCAAAGTTGTTTTATATTATTATTTAACTTTGTGGATGAGATTTAGTGTCTTGGCTTTCTACATTTACAGCTTATGTATATACGAGTCGTATATTTACTCGTATGTATACAGCTGGCATGATACGTATCTAGTCCCAAGTATTTTGGGACTGGGGCGTTACACTAGCAATGTAACTCCATAAGGCCTCCCGATGTCTCCTATCTTGTGGCCGTATACCGCTCCCAATAAGAACCGAAAGCCACCTTTGTTCGTGAAAACGATGACAATCAGCTGCTCCGACATCAAGATCAAGTTCCCATCCCAACACTTCGAGCTCCATCTGACCCAGATTCTTGCCATGTCGCAGAGAGCCAAGTTGTGTATCTGGCCCCAATGATTGGATGTCCGACGGGCAAGAGTCTTATCCCCTTTAATCTTGGTTTCGAGCAGAACAGAGATATCATATTTCTCCTTGTGTAAAACTTCACAAATCTTCCTCCATCTCCCTAGTGATCATGTACCCCTCACATTCCAGGCTATAATCATCATTAATTATTAAGTAAGGGGTCCTCCTGTAAGTCACCTGAACTGGTACCCGGGGGAGGTACCACTTTCGTCTCTGTCATATCCTCCTCCACCTCAACAGTCGAGACATGCTGGATGGGCCGGAAACTGAGTAAGCATCAGGGTCCAGGATGGATTGTCAACACAAAGCTCCTCCCCCATAACAGGGGAGTGACCCTCCCCCCTCCGCTAGGGGACCATCCCGCAGAGGGCCCGTGCGTCTCTTCCTGCTGTAAACTTGCTCACTAACTGATCCGCCAACTTCACGTCCCTCTATTTCCGAAGTCACCATGCCTCTGGTGACCATGCTCCTCTGCGTCGAAAAGACGACCATAGCGCCACTAGGAGGAGCCGCTGCAGGCAAGATATGAAGGCTCTGACCCTAGCCTCCTCCATCGGTTGGTCTCCCTCCAGCATAAGCTCTCCCTCTATGTCATCCCCGGGTGTAGACTGTTGGAATTATTCAATAATATGGGCCACATATATAAAATTAATTGTGTTGGGCTATCTAAATAATTAAGCCAAATTAAAGTGATCTATTTAGAAAATTGGCTTAAGGGTATAATTGTCATAGAAATAATGTGTAGATACCGGAGATAAATCTAATTTGATGAGGGGCCAAATTAGAAATATCAAAACATATAAATATATGTATTCATTAGGGTTATGGTCCCCAACTTATACGGACACAAAAGAGAGATTCTCTTTTTTTCTCTTCTGCATCCCCATCAACAGAAAGAGAGGGACAAAAAATTCGGATTCTTCTTTGTCATTAAGGGTCGTAGCAAGTTGGAAGATCGAACCCCATAAAAGGACGACCGCTTCAAGATCCATCAAGCCTAGCAATGGATTCAGGTACGCTTTCGCAATTTAATTTATGTTCTTCATCTCATGAATCGACGGGGTAGCAATAAAGCTTTAACAAGTGGTATCAGAGCCTCCCTGGTTGATTTATGAGGTTGAAGTTTTAGAATCAAATTTTGTTAATTTTTAGGAAACCTACATTATTCTATTTGATTAAATTAATTTAGGGTTCTGATTGCTCGATTAATTTATTTTAATGATCCACATGTTTAACTGTTCTTTCGGCCATTCCGATCCGAATATGGGTATTCGAATTTATAATCTGACGTTTCTTTTAATGACATCAGTGTTTGTGGATTGATCCATATATATATATATATATATATATATATATATATATATATATATATATATATATATATATATATATATATATATATATTTAATAAGGGTTTGGTTAATACGTCTACGGATTGGATAAACTGTAGATGGTAGTGAATATAATATGGCTTCTTGCCTAGCCGATTCGAAAAATGGTCGTGTAATCTTTTGATGAGTATTTGGTTGTAGTTACCCAAACAACATTCCTATTTATGGGATAGATCTATTAACATGTCACTTGCCAATATTTTGATTGTTGATAAAATATTTATGTCATTCTAAAAGATTTGTTCCTCTAGTGCATATTATAGGATCAGACTTTTGTTCCTCTAGTGCATATTTCTTAATGATTTAGCTTGCTCTGTATCCCTCTCTCCGATGTGGATGGATGACAATGTGCGGGTAGGTTGTATGGATTTGTGAGCAAATTTCGTGGTTCCGGAAGAGAGCATAAAAGAAAAAAGGAATGTTGTTGGTTAGGCATATAATTGCCACACTTTGAGATTTTCTATATATATATATATATATATATATATATATATATATATATATATATATATATTTCTTCCGAGAGTTCGTCGTTCCTTGCAACCTGACCATACACGAAATCTTGGGCTTTTTGATAATCATTTGATTGAAAATTTGTTATTGATTTGGTTTGAGAAAAGTTATCTCGATTTACTTCAAAGATATTCACATGCATATGATTAAAGAAGATATCTTTTGCCATATTTATATGATTTGGTCAATCGAAATTGTTAGATATCTTATGTGCATCAATATATACCAAAGTGATTTAATTAATGCTTTGAATCATGCAAAAGATTCACATGTTTATTATGTAGTAGATACATTTTGGTATAATGGTTATGGACTATTTGATGTAATCTTTGATGCATATATCTAGTAGAATCTAATATGTTGATTTGTGATTATTTAATTTAAATATGCATGTACATAAAGTTTTGGACGTGGTTCAGTTTTGTAAAATTTAGTCAACATTCAAATTTTGGGTGCCTTTTGTGACTAGCAATAGTTGTCTAATATTCTAAATAGACTCATTGAAACAAGATATCGCCAAAGTGACCTCTCTTCCGTAGATAGCCTATAAGGAATGTCAGATGTTCGTGTATGTATATTCATGCGGGTATTAGCCGGCCCAAAGGAAGCTTAATACTTGGCCGAATGGCACACATACTTGTAGTAATAAATGTGTGACAATTGTAAGGTTTACACGTGAATAATAACCCGATCCAAAGATAATCTTATTATTTGACATGACTTATTATCAACGTTTGATCATTACACTAAGAGTACCACTTGCAGTTAATATCACTGTCCAAAGACTTGATATTAATGATGTAATAGGTATCTTGAGATGGGGTTCACCATTATGTGAATTTTGTTTGACTATATTTTACTCTTTGGTTATTAATTAGAGCATATCATTTTTTGTTGTTGTTTTGTTCTCTTTACAGTTAATGTTGCTATAATATTTGCTAATAAGAATTTAATTTTTTTATGTTTAATAGGATAAACTTTAAGGGCAAAAAGAAAAAAGAATACAGTAGCTGCTAAGGGTCCAGCTCAAATAAAACAACAATATAAAACTAAAGGTTGTTTCTTTTGTGACAAGTCAGGACACATAAAGAAGAAATGTACAAAGTACCATGTATGGCATATAAAGAAAAGTATATTTCAAATTTGGTCTCTTCTGAGGTTAATTTAGCTTTAGTACCAAGAAACTCATGGTAGTTAGATTCTAATGGGACTACCCACATTAATGTTCTAGGCAAGGTTGCCTGAGTTACCGAAAGTCAATTGATGGTAAAAAATACATCTATGTGGGTGACGACAATTCGGTAGAAATGGAAGCAATAGTATATTTTAGGTTATTATTAGGAACCGATTATTATTTGGATTTGATAGACACTTTTATTGTACCATCTTTTAGATGAAATTTAGTTTCGGTTTTCTTATTGGACAAATCTGGTTATCATTGTTCATTTGGAAACAATAGGTTTAGTCTATCTTCAAATTCAAATATTATTGGTAACGGTTCCCTTAAGGTTTATAATTACCTATATTCAGTTGAAATTATTGCATCTTATAATGAAACCTTGCAAGTGAAGTCATGCGGTACTAAATGCAAAATTAACAATATTTTTTTAGCCTCATTATGACATAAGCGATTAGGTCACATCTCTAGAAATAGAGTTGAACGATTTGTATCTGATGAGATTTGGATCCTATTGACTTTATAGACTTTAATGTTTATATTGAATGTGTAATGGGAAGACAGACCAAAGTTAAATTATAAGTAGCTACTTTATTAGTTATGCTACTGATCAAGGAGTTGATAATTATACAATCCCACACTAAGAAATTATTTTGAGACGAGAAGTATAATTTTTTTTGAGGATGTTGAGTTTGGAGGAGAAATAAAGTCAGGATCATTGTCTTTGAGAAGGAATCAATTACGATTCCTATTATCACTTTTGATGATGTACATGATTCTATACCTGTCATGATCAAGAAGTGAATTCGGGGCCTCAATAAGACAATGTCGAATTACCTCTATAAGTCGTTATTGAGATACCTTAACAAGGACAACGTAGCGGCACCCCATTCAAGATAAGGTAATTATTCCTAAGGAACAAACTCAACAACCTCAAGAACCGATAATATTAAGAAGATCCACGAGAGAAAGGAAAAATATAATTTTGGATAATATTTGTCATATTTCTCTAGGAACGTGAGGAAGATTGTGGATACTGGAAGATGATCTAATCAACTTCCGTCAGGCCATGGAAATTTCCAGTTCTCAAAGTGGATTGATATAATAAATAAGGAGTATAAGTCTATGCAAGACAATAAAGTTTAAGAACTTATCCCATTACCAAAAGGTATGAAGTCCATTGGTTGTAAATGGACATTTAGAACCAAGAAGGATTCGAAGGGTCATTGAAGAGGTATAAAGTACGTCTTGTAGCTAGTGACTTTACTCAAAATTTTAGGATTGATTTTAAAGAGTTTTTTCTCTTCGGTATCTTTGAAAAACTCTTTTAAAACAATCATAGCACATGTTGCACATTTTGATCTTGAATTACATTAAATGGATGTCAAAACGACATTTCTCAATGGTAACATTGATGAAACAGTTTATATGGTGCAACCAGAAAACTTTGTGTCGAAAGACCCAAAGAATATGGTTTACAAATTGACAATATCTATTTATGAACTCAATCAAGCTTCTCGTCAAAGGTACTTCAAGTGATTATCTCATTTGGTTTTGAGATGAACATTGTTGAAGATTGTGTGTAACACAAGTTCAGTGGGAGTAGGAATACTTTTTTGGTTTTGTATATTGATTAAAGTATTCAATGCAAACCTGGTGACACCTCTCGTTGAAGGAGACAAATTTGATCTCAATCAAGTGTCCTAAGGTTAGTAATAAAATTAAAAAAATACAATAGATTTTTCCTTCATGATCAGTTGTAGGGAGTCTAATGTATGCTCAAGTATGTACGCGTCAGGATATTGCATACATATTAGGATGTTAGGCAGATATTTAAGCAAATATGGATGATTGGATAGCAACTTGGGTTATCTAAATAATTAAGCCAAATTAAAGTGGTCTATTTAGAAAATTGGCTTAAGGGTATAATTATCATGAAATTAATGTGTAAATACCGAAGATAAATCTAATTTGATGAGGGACCAAATTAGAAATATCAAAACATATAAATATATGTATTCATTAGGGTTATGGTGCCCAACTTATATGGCCACAAAAGAGAGGTTTTCTCTTTTTTCTCTTCTGCATCCCCATCAACAGAAAGAGAGGGACAAAGGATTCAGATTCTTCTTTGTCATTAAGGGTCGTAGCAAGATGGAAGATCGAACCCCATAAAAGGACGATCGCTTCAAGATCCATCAAGCCTAGCAATGGATTCAGGTACGCTTCCATAATTTCATTTATATTCTTCATCTTATGAATCGACGGGGTACATAGACGCCATCACCCGAGGGGTGCCAGGTGTATCA
Source organism: Iris pallida (assembly GCA_029216955.1). Taxonomy (NCBI): domain Eukaryota; kingdom Viridiplantae; phylum Streptophyta; class Magnoliopsida; order Asparagales; family Iridaceae; genus Iris; species Iris pallida. The sequence goes on along the minus strand of JANAVB010034998.1, from coordinate 23,208 downwards.
GTAGTAGCCATGGAAGACCCCCTCTGTAATCCTCCAGATGGGCAGAAACTATCAAGGTGCCTGAAGCAAGCACAAAGTGAACAGGTAGGGGGCACCCATTCGTACTCCACTCTTTGAGATAGGACCTCACCCGAAGGAACCTCGTACTCCACTATGCTCGACAGCTCCCCTCCAACCCGGATCTCTACGAACATCCTCGCATACATCAGCCTCGAATGGAGGCTGTAGCATCATCTGCCTTAATCGGCCTGTCCACCAGACTAGCAAGTCTCATGAGCAATGGAATGCTCCAATATCACACTGGGAACTCCGGGAAGCGGAGTCAGACTGGGATAGCATTGAGGACTTTCTTCTCACATTTCAGGTCCGGAGTCCACTCTTTCAGGATAATAAGCCTCCCGTCGAACGTCTACGGCCCACCCTGGAGGATTCTGGTTACATCGTCTGCTAGCCCGAACTTCACGTAGAAGAAGCCATTCTCCCTAGCAAAGAACTCCATGCTCCCCTTCGACTGCCATACCCGTGCTGCATATGCCCGTATCTGTCCATAGAAGGGTTTGTTCCCTAGAACATAGAGGACCAACGTATTCTCCCAGAAAGCCGTCACCTGAGCAATCTCTTCCGCAGGTAACGTGGCCCTGAAACCACTTCTCACTTTCTTAGGAGGAACAAACTCCATGGTTGTGGGGCTTTTCGACCCCCCAGGCTTACATATGTCCACCCATGACTTGCCCACAGGGCGTGGGATCGTCCCCTGAGCTTGCTGGAAGACCGATGTTGGAGAAGGCCTAGCCCCTTACCTCCCAAGTCCACCGCCTTGCCCTTCCCTTTATCTGCCACAGCCAGTTAAGGTCGCCACCCAGCTGTTCTTCCGCCACCACCAGACGCCCCCCGGGAGGGGATCCCAGACGCATTCACCGATTTCTGCGGTCTCATCCCCTCCCATGCCCTCCTATCAGAGGGGGTACGTTGCCTCAAGGAGGTCTGAACGTTACCCTTCTTTCCTCCAGACTTTCCGCTTCGGCGACGTGTAATTGTCGTCCATCCCCTTCCATCCATCTGTCCATCTTGAGGTCAAGATCCAGATCCAGGTTAGAAGATTCGAGCTCTAGAGGATCCGTCCGGGGCCAGCCCAGCCCCTTGGGCCACAGAACTTCCCGCCGTCACATCGCCGCTACTGGGTCCATCGTCGCCGAGGCCGTCGCCGCATTCGCCACTGACCACCGACGTCCCCCTTGTCGTAGTGGAGCCGCCCGCACCCGCGGTGCCCACGCCGCCCTATACGGGCCACCCATGGCCGGCCCACCCGCCGCCTGGCCGGTGCCAACCGCCTTTAGCTCTTGCACTGGCTCAACCCCCTCGCCACTGCCTCCGGCGCCTGCTCTCCAGTGCGCGCCGCTTACTCCGGCTACAGCGCCACCGTCGGCGACTTCTTCCCGGGTCGGCCTGCCACCCTCCCGGTGGCTGTCGGCCATCCCGTTCGTGCTGGGGTCCCAAGGCTGGGACCCCCTAGGGTTCCGTTCTCATGCTGCAGAGGGAACGCAATCGCCCAGTACCATTTATATATATATATATATATATATATATATATATATATTTATATATATATATATGTATATATATTTTATATATATATATATATATATATATATATATATATATATATATATATATATATATATATATATATATATATATATATATTTTACCCCCTAGGGTTCCGTTCTCATGCTGCAGAGGGAACGCAATCGCCCAGTGCCATTTATATATATATATATATATATTAAAATATATATATATATATATATATATATATATATATATATATATATATATATATATATATATATATATATATATATATATATATGCCAATGACCCTCTAGCCTAGTGGTAGATATATATATATATATATATATATATATATATATATATATATATATATATATATATATATATATATATATAATATATATATATATATATATATATATATATATATATATAATAAAAAATATATATATATATATATATATATATATATATATATATATATATATATATATATATATATATATATATATATTTTTTTTTTATATGCCAATGACCCTCTAGCCTATATATATATATATATATATATATATATATATATATATATATATATATATATATATGCCAATGACCCTCTAGCCTAGTGGTAGTAGTGAGGCATGCGGCCCGAGTGGTCAGGAGATGAATCTCGGTGGGAGCGTTCACAACAATTACCTTATTTCATATATATATATATATATATATATATATATATATATATATATATATATATATATATATATATATATATATATATATATATATATATATATATATATATATTCTTGAAGAAGGTAATTTTTATTGTAGCTTGAAGGCCTACAAATTCCCATAAGTTCTTAGGGGTAATTTTGTCAAAACATTATCATTTATTTTTGTTGAAATGGAAAAAAAAATCATGGCTAATGGAGGATATTGGCTTGAAAATATTCAATAGTTGAGGGTAGTGACTAGTATGATATTAAAGTTTAGGGTATCAACTTAATTTTTTTACCCTTATGTTTATATGAAATATGAACCTAACTAAGAATAGCAACAGAGGTGATAATGCAAATAATAGTCATGATAGAAGAAATTGTGACTCACAGAATAATACGATGCACTTAGGCCAAGTTTGGTTCACGAAATCATGTTCTTGAAAAAATAAAGTCATTTTTTTTGTTTATGTTTGAATGCCAAAGGAAACGAGGTGAAAGGAAAGTTATTCCCAAAGAAAAGAAAATTATGAGAAAAAGTGGTTCCTTTTATCTATCCCAAGGATTCACTTTTTCACTGTAAAAAAATAACTTTTTTTCTAATTTTTTTTGGCATTTCCAAACACCGAAAAGAAAAATTGATAGAATTATAATTTTTCAAAAGAAAGGAAGTACCAAAGAATTGATTTTATTTCCGTGAACCATTAGGATATTTTGGCCATGGGTTGAGAAAATTTAATAAGTAGGCTAAACCTTAATGTCATACACCTCGTGTATAAATGATATGAGTGATATGTGGACACACTTTCTTTGACATACTCCATAACTACACTGATGTGGCAGTGTATTATTGGATATCAAGGAAAGCCTTAAAAGAAAGGTGATAATTGGTATCCAATAATTCATTACCACATCATTGTGACTATGTAGTGTGTCAAAAAAAGTGTGTTCCCATAGCATTATTAAAATGAATATAGAGAGAAGTAACATGTGAGCATTCTAGTTTAGCACATGTATTGCTTGAAGAAATATGTAAGAAGAATGAAAGTTCATTATAATTCTTATCTTAGTTGTTGTGTTTATAATTTCTTTTTTTTATCAGCAATTGAACAATACTAGTTATCTAACTCTGCTATTAAATTCTTTGAAGCCAAAGTACCAAGTCCATAAGTAAAAGACCAACCAACATTTTACAAATCCAACCAAAATAATTAAAACCAAATAAATCAAAATTTTAAAAATCCAAAATCGAACCGATAATCGAATTGGTTTATTCGATTTCTCTATCTCATATTGGTAGCTACCGATTTGATGGAGCATGTTTTAGGTACAGTCTTATGTATATCATCAACCATTTAAATAAATTAAAAAATAAATGATTAAATAACTTTCTAAATATTTTCTTAATTATTTTAAGAAGATAGCCAAGTATTTAACTATATTTATTTATAATTAAAAAATTGTCAATCCTAGGATTTGAACTCAAGCATAATTTTTTTTGGTTGCTTGAGTTCAAATTCTAGAGTTGACAATTTTTTATAATAAATTTATATTTAGTTTCTTTTAGTATTTTTTTTCGTACGTGTATTCGCACATCGTCATTACTAGTAACTAATACTGTTAGTGGAAATTATGCTATTGTGCACTCTCATTTTGGTTAGCTATATAAGGAATTGATTACGATTTAGTATCCGTTCCAATATAGCCAAGTACTCATTACAATTAGTCCTCACTCTTTTTTCTCTCGACATGTGCAAAATTTTAATATTCTTTTTGGATATGTGATTTTAAGCTTTGTTGCTAAATCTCTTTTTATTTTGGTAATATTTTGCAGTCATGTCTAAAATAGTTAATGAGTAATATATATAGATAACATATGAACCAAAGAGAGTCATCTTACATATATGAGCAGTGCAACATGGACCGCGGTTTGTAACTGCGGTCCTGGCCCGTACGCCAGGTGTCAGACCGTTATTGGAGGGGGGTTTCCGAATTTTTGGGAGTGGGCCCTAAAATAGCAAGAGGGGCGAATGGGAGGGGGACACGTCGGTGCGAGCACAACCGCGGTCCCGCTCTTGCGGTCCATTTAGAGTTTTCCTACATATATATGTGTTGGAGTGGATGGGATTCCCAATCTATGTGGAAAATACCCCGGAATAGGATTGGGTATTCCTATATATAATAGAAATATTATGGATTTGGATTGGCTATTTCTATATATACATCAATGGTTTAGATTAAGTATTCCTACATATAGTAGAATATCTCAATTAGTTATGGGTTTGAGGCTATATATAATAGATGTTTCCTCACCATAAAATATATCTACTAAAAGAGAGGAGCAATAGTGCTTTATAACTTTTGAAAGAGAGAAATGATTGAAGACTATTGTGAAGGAGAGATTGCTTCAAATAATTTTTCGACATCGCTTGTTCTTCGAAGTCTACAATCAAATTTTCTTCTTTCAAGTGAGTTGTGGTGATCCGTTTGGATCAGGAGGAGCTTGTAAGGGGTGTATTCTCTTTATTTAATTCGTGGAGGTTCTTCAGGATTGGACTCCGATCGTTCCGTGATTTTTTTCATTTAGGTTTTCCACGTCAAAAAAATATCTGTGTCTGCAATTTGTGTTTGACGTTTTCGGTTTGTGTGCTTTTGCTCGGTTCTCTCGCAAGACTCTCTGTTTTGGGAGAATGGTTTCCGTGCTTCGTTCCCAACAGAGAGTGATATCAGAGCTTTGTGTTCAGAGAAATGTCAAGAGTTGACAGTCAAACTAGAAAGTAGAGATGGACGCGAAGCCAGAGCGCATGGTAAACCTGAACGGTACCAATTATCACTACTGGAGGAGCAAGATGAAGGATTTGTTATTTGTTAAGAAGTTGCATTTGTCGGTATTTGCTTTCGAGAGGCCTAGGGTAAATTCGAAAATGACTATAATTTCGAGCATATACAGGTGTGTGGGTACATAAGGCAGTTCGTTGACAAGAACGTGTCTAATCATGTTGCCAGTATTGAGCACGCAAGGACACTGTGGGATAAGTTGGAATATCTATATACGAAGAAGACCTAGGTAAATTAATTATTCCTGGTCCGGATGATGATGGGCATGCGGTACAAAGATGGTGTGTCCATTATCGATCACTTGAGTGAGTTCCAGGGCATCGTTGACTAGCTATCCTCGATGGAAGTCAAGTTCGACGACGAGGTTCAGGGACTTGGTTGCTATGTACATTGCCAGACTCGTGGAAGACCGTACGAATATCTATGATCGCTTCTGCTTCAAAAGGCATGGTTAGTCTGGAGTTTGCCAAAAGTGGGGTACTGAATGAAGAAATACAGAGACGTTCTCAGGGCACTTCATCCATATTCCCCCACTCAGAGGCGCTAGTTTCAAAGAGCCACAGAATGGGTAAAAGCAGAGGTCCAGATGGTGGCAGAGACAAGAGCAGGGGTAAGTCCAAGGGTCGGTACGAGGACTTAGAGTGTTACTATTGTGGCAAGAAGGGCCACATGAAGCAAAATTATTTTGCTTGAAAGAGAGAGAAAAAGGGCAAGAAGGAAAAGCAAAGTGAGAATACTACACTGGCGGCCTCGGCACATGATGGCAATGTGATCATTGTAGGTGATGAGGTTGTCATGAACCTCGCTTGCAATGACAATTCTTGGCTGGTGGACTCATGTGCTTCAGTGCACGTATCTCACAATAGGGCACTATTTGCCACTTACACGATGGGCAACTGTGGAGTATTGAAGACATGGGCAACGAAGATTGTCGAATGTGGTTGCCATTGGAGATGTGCATGTGAGGACGAAGACGGGTACAGTTTTTGTTCTCAAAGATGTCCGTCATATCCTTGATATTCGTTTCAACCTGGTGTATGTTGGAAGGTTGGATGACGAGGGTTTCTTCAATCTCTTCGAAAACGGTCAGTGGAAGCTTTCTAGAGGTTTAATTGGTGATTGCCAAAGGAAGCAAGAACTCCAGGCTCTATAATATGGAGGGGAGCGTATAAGGTATATAGGAGGTGAATTCACTCAGTGATACGTCTACCGAGTTGTGGCATAGGCGGCTCAGCCATATCAGCGAGAAGGAGATGAGCTACTTGGTGAATTAGAAGGTGATTCCAGAACTAAAGTCTACAAAATTGGAGAGATGCACGCACTGTTTGGCGGGAAAGCAAAATAGTGTCTTTCCAAAGTCACCCAACTTTGAGGAAGCCGGCGTTGCTCGAGTTGATTTACTCGGATGTCTGCGGTCCTATGAAGGTAAAATCCATTGGCGGTTCTTCTTATTTTATGACATTTATTGATGATTATTCCAAAAAGATTTGGGTTTATGCCTTAAAGACCAAGGATCAGGTGATGCCCACTTTCAAAGAGTTTCAGGTCTCTATTGAAAGGGAGATGGGCAAGAAGTTGCTATGTGTTCTGTCAGACAATAGCGACGAGTACATTAATTGGTCCCTTATGCTTATTGCAAAAAGTAAGGGAACGACACCAGAAGACTCTGCCCAAGACACCTCAGCTCAATGGTGTAGCAGAGAGAATGAACAGGACACTGATGGAGAGGATACAGTGTTTGCTATCAGAGGCAAACTTACTGGACAATTATTGGGGTGAGGCTCTTTATATTGCTGCTTATACTATTAATTTATCTTCCAGTGCTCCGTTGCAGGGTCATGTGACCTCTAGAGGGGGGTAAATAGAGTGCAACGGAAAATAATTACCAATTAAAAACTAAGCAGGTGAAAAGCTTAAATATAATGAAGTAAAGCAATAAGTAGTGGAGGCAAGAAAGCAATACACAGACACAGCATGTTTATACTGGTTTTCCTCTGACAGGATTAGTCCAGTTAGCGAGAACTCTTGCTCGCTATAATCCACTATTTTGAATAGATATTACACTGCCTGCTTTACTCAGAAGAACATGCCAACTTCAATACTGTCGTATTTTTATCCAAAGCCCACAAACAAACTTCAATAACACCTTTCTAAGAAAAGCTTTTATACGCCAAGCTTTGTACAACTCGAATACTCCTAATCGAAAACCACCAGCACTAGAAAGATGGGAGCTGTCTTGGAGATTTGAAGATTGAAGCTTTGTAAATAGAATAGAAAGCTTAGGAATAGATAGAGAAGATGAAGAATGAATGAGTGAATAGATATAGAATTTCTTCTCTTTTATAGGTTTTTCTAGGACAAAGTTCGGGCAGAACTCAGTAGCCTAACGTCCATAATTTTGAACGTTAGTGATACAAAAGAATAAGAAAAGCTTCTGACCAGAAGAAGTCCAAGGGGACCGAGTTTGACTAGAACTTTGGCCGAGTTTGGTTACCAGGGATTCTGGTCAACCTGATATGGTTTTTGTTTTTGGATCTAGGTTTGGTTTGGGTTGAGAAATGAATCAAGGATTGGGTTTGAGTTTAACTTCTAAATGCCAGTAATCCCGATGCACAACTTTTCTAGACTCAATAACAGAAAAATACAGAAGAACTATAAAAAATTCTGTAGAGATGAAATCTGTAAACTTCTATTTCTTTTCATATCAAGTCCGAAGTTTTAATTCAATTATCGAAATCGGTTTGATCATGGCTAAATGGGCCAACAATCTCCCTATTTTGATAATTTGACAAAACTATGATTGATACTTAAGAATATTTTAGCTCGATCTGGAAGTAGACTTGATGCGGTACAGATGGTACAGTAGTAGCTTTTGCCTTGAATATTGGTACAATATTTGGTCCCCTGCAATGTACGGTCAAGTCTTGTTACTCCCCCGTAACAAAACATGTCAGCTGAATATCTAAAAAAGTCTAGAAAAACAAAACAAAGTAAGATCTGAAGCAAAATTTAGTCATAATCAATTTGCTTTTAAGTATCTATCATATTACTCTCCCGTTTTGTCACATGAACAAAATGATTTAATCAAACTAATAACAGTACTCAGCATAGTTAAGAACATGAACTTTAAAAATTAAACAATAAAGTATGATGGTGCTGAAATAGAAAATACTAACATAAACTGAAATAGAGTTCATACATCACTAATAATAAACTGAAACTGATAATGCTTGAAAGAAGCATTTATCACTAAGACATAGTCACACAAAAAACCAAGAACATAACTAGTGGTGATCTATCACAAGGAAAAGTGTCCTCAATCATCATCATCATCATTATCATCGACAGTATCTACTGCACTGGAAGGACCGATCTCTGCAGAATGGTTGGGATCAAAATGGGCAGCAGCAGGGTCAAAGTATCGATGAGCCTCTAGATCATCAATGCGATAGCCAAGTCTGGTAGGATCACGAACCATAGGGATGGGACCACTAGGGTTGTGAGCAAGACTATATGACATATCCAACACAGAGTTGGATATGGCCTGGAGCTGGAGGGTGGTACGGAAGTCTATAGATTAAAACTGATCCATCATGAGAGTTTAAAGTGACTCAAGAGTAACACCACCAGGGGGATAAGTAGGATGGGTGTCAGCATCTAATGGGTCAATTAGAGGAGGAGGAGGAGCCTGGACTGCAGGAGCATGAGCAAAACGACGATGCTCATGAAGATAAGCAGGAGCAGCATCCTTAGGACAATTCTCAAGCATTATCTTAAAGTATTGAAGGATGTAAGGTAAATACATCGCATAAGAAGACGTCGCGATTTCTTGCGACACCGTTCCATAGCGACGATGATAGTCTTGGGTAAACTAAAGGGGACATGAAAGTAGAGATGATAGATAGCAGAAAGCTCTAAATAGGAGATCTCATCAGTGGCGGTATTATTTGGAATGATGGTGGAGAATACCATTCTATGAAGGTCATAGAAGTAGTTGTTCAAATACCTAGGGCAAAGAGTGTCTTTTGGTCAGGAATTTCGTTCACATAACGAATCATGAAATGAATAAAAAGTTGTCCCTTCAGGAAATTTGACCTCGGTGATATCAACTGATGCTTCCCCAATATTGGGAATGTTAAGCATTAAAGCTAGATCACCATCATCAAGTTCAATCTAGTGACCGATAGATTGCAATAAAACATACGAATTGTATTGGGATATATAGGAAAACTAGATTGAACTAAATCTAGCAATTCACAGTGTTGAAAAGTAAGTACATGATCTAAAAATATAGTAAAATTGATAGGAGCACCCAGACAAATCTTTCTTTGATGAAAATCATTAAACCACTCATTTGATGCCTCTTGTGACACAAATATAAAATTATCAAATAAGTCATCGTCCGGTTTAGAGGGACTGAAAAGTGAAAAGGAGGCTGCCTCATGAGGAGTAGAGGACGAACCTTCATCAACTTTCTTTTTTTCGAAGAAATAGGAATTTTAGGAGCCATTGAATTTGAAAAGGGTTGAAGGAGTAAAGATATACCAAAATTGAAGATGAACAGTTGAAGAGAACTTTGAGAGAGCTCTGATTCCAAGATTTAAAAGCTTGAGAGGCTTGGAGGAGGGAGAACCAAGAAGTTTGGGTTAGGGTTTTTGGTAGTATTTTGGAGGTTTTGGTGAGGAAGATGATGATATAGGATGTTTAAAAAAGGAGGAGGCTCGGCTGTCCAGCTTCTGTTCGGATTTACCCAGACCGAGTTCGGTCCAAGTTCGGCTAGAACTCTGACCGAGTTTGATCACTTGGTAATCAGGACAGATGTTGGAAAGAGTGTGATAGATTTTAACATAAATACGAATTTAATTAGCAATAATAGTGTTGAAATAATCAATTTAATATTAATTAATTAAAAACACATAAATCGTATTGAATACTTCGGGTTAGCTGTAGGGACCGGATCCCAGCTAGTGATAGTCCGAGGACTAGTACATTATGTCGCTTTAGGCTATTTACACATGTGTGACAGAAGGGCCCTTTCGACTTATAACCAAAATATTTTTCACAAATTTATGAGTATTAATCAAATAATATTTAATTATATTACTTCAACATCCAAAATTCCTAATTTCCTTCGTATAAAGTTAAAATGATCTTCAGCCAAGGGCTTAGTAAAGATGTCAACTAGTTGATGTTTGGTGTCAACAAATTCTAAGTTAATATCTCCCTATAAAACATGATCTCTAAGAAAATGATGTCTAATTTCTATGTGTTTAGTGCGAGAATGACATATAGGATTTTTTGTGAGATTAATGGAACTAGTGTTATCGCAGTAAATAGGAATATGGTTAAAGGATAACTGATAGTCTTCCAAGGTTTGCTTTATCCATAAAATTTGAGCACAACAACGTCCTGCGGTTATATATATTCAACCTCGGTTGTTGATAATGCAACAGAATTTTGTTTCTTAGAAAACCAGGAGACTTATGACTTTCCTAGAAAATGACATGTACTACTGGTACTTTTATGATCGAATTTGCATCCAGTAAAATCCGCGTCCGAATAACCTATCAGGTCAAACGAATCAGTTTTGAGATACCAAAGACCAGTCGTCAAAGTTCCTTTAAGGTATGGTAGGATACGCTTAACGGCGCTCACATATGATTCTTTAGGACAAGCTTGATATCATGGACATAAGCATACATCAAACATAATGTCAGGTCGATTAGCAGTTAAATACAGTAAACTACCAATCATACCTCTGTACTTACGTACGTCAGTTGGTGTACCACTTTCATCTATATCAAGCTTTGTAGATGTTGCCATAGGTGTGCTAATTGGTTTGACGTTATCCATGTCAAATTTCTTTAGCAAATATTTTGTATATTTTGCTTGATTGATGAATATTCCTTGTGAACTCTGCTTGATTTGTAGCCCGAAAAAGAATGTTAGTTCTTCCATCATGCTCATTTCTAATTTATTTTGCATACACTTAGCAAACTCGTTGCATAGCATGTCATTAGTTGATCCAAAAATTATATTATCCATATAAATCTGCACTAGTAAAATATTCTTATCCAAAAAATTTATAAATAGAGTAGAATCAACATTCCCTTTTAAAAAATCGTGTTCAAGTAAGAAGGAACTAAGGCGCTCATACCATGCATGAGGTGCTTGTTCGAGACCGTAGAGAGCCTTGCGAAGCTTGAATATGTGATCAAGATTTTTGAAATCTTTGAAACCAGGAGGTTGTTTTACAAAAACTTTTTTTTATAAAACTATTTAGAAAAGCACTTTTGACATCCGTTTGAAAGAGTTTGAAACAATAAAAACTTGCAAAAGTACAAAGCACAAATGGACTCTAGCCTAGCAACTGGAGCATACGTCTCATCATAGTCAATGTCTTTTTCTTGATTATAGCGTTGAGCTACTAGTCGTACTTTATTGCATGTGACTAAACCATTCTCATGTAATTTATCTTGGAACACCCATTTGGTACTAATGATCGGATGATCAATAGGTCTGGGGACGAGTTCCCAAACTTGATTCTGTTCAAATTGGTTTAGTTTCTCTTGCATTGTAGAAATCCAAAATTTATCATTAAAAGCTTCTAAAACATTTTTGGGTTCTATTTTGGAAATAAATGCAACATTAGCTACTATCTCTCTTGTGCTTGAGCGAGTACTTACAACTCTTGATACATCACCTATTACCAGTTCTTCCGGATGGCCTGGCATAAATCATAATCGTTTCGGCAGACTTTCCAAATAGGAAGAGGATAGTGTATCTTCTGGTGTTCTACTAGAAGGATTTTTCTCTTCTTCGTTGTCACTATCGTCATTGTGTTAACTGTTTAACTCATCGAATGTGATAGTTATTGACTCTTCAACAACAAGTGACCTCTTGTTGAATACCCTGTAGCCCTTACTTTTTGCCGCATACCCCAATAATATGCCCTCATCAGCTTTTTTGTCGAATTTTTCCAAGTTGTCTTTTGTATTCAAAATGAAACATCTACAACCAAAGACCTTGAAATAGCTGATGTTAGGAGTTCTATTAAACCATAATTCATAAGGAGTCTTTTTAGAACTGGGTCTAATAAGAACTCTATTCAGAACATGACATGCTGTATAAATAGCTTCTGCCTATAAATACTTTGGAAGATTATGCTGGTTTAGCATAACTCTAGCCATATCGTCAAGATTTCTATTCTTCCTCTCCACAACTCCATTCTCTTGAGGAGTTCTGAGGCAAGAGAATTCATGTGATAGCCCATTTGAATCACAAAATGATTTAAACTCATGGTTATCGAATTCTCCTCCCTGATCACTTCGTATCCGAGTAATCATGAATCCTTTCTCATTTTGTATCTTTTTACAAAAAGATACAAATTTCAGAAAATGTCTCATTCTTATTTGTAAGAAAATAAACCCAAGTATATCGCGAATAGTCATCAACTATCACATAAGCATATAGCTTACCGCCAAGACTGACGACTCTACTTGGTCCAAATAAGTCCATATGAAGTAATTGCAAAGGTCTAGAAGTACTTACAGCGTTTATTGATTTGAAAGATGATCTAGATGCCTTGTTATTTTCACATTCGACACAAACTATATTTTTCTTAAAAGTTATTTCAGGTAAGCCTCTTACCAGTTTCTTGGTGGACAATCTTGCAATAGTGTCTATGTTCGCATGTTCAGGACACATATGCCATACCCAGCTTTTGTCTTGTGTTGTGAACAGACACTTCCCTGTACTGTTAGTCTTCTCTGACAGATATAATACATATATGTTGGCTTCTCTTATTCCTTCAAATGAGGTTATTCTAGAAGATTTATCATAAACATAACATTTATTTTTAACAAAATTAATTCAAAACCCATGATCAGTCAGTTGACTAATACTTAGCAGGTTATGTTTTAATTCTGTCACTAAGTATACATCTTTGATAATAGGTAAGAAAGAAGTACCTATGTCGCCAATTCCTATGATATGACCTTTAAGTTGTTTCCAAATGAGACATAACCTTCTTTCTTCATCGATAGAGTTGCAAACAATGTGTTATCACATGTCATGTGCCTGGAGCAACTATATCGAGAATCTACTTGCTTATAGTGGAAGGAGAAAGGTCCACCTACAATACCAGTTGAAGATGTAACCTTTGTTACCCACTTTCTTGAGGGTCCTGATATATTAGTTTTTGGAACCCATATATATACATTAAGATCTACTAGCTTTCTAATTTATAGTGGTATAATACATGTCCTCTTATACCACAATAGTGACATGTAGCAAAAGTGTTAGTACTTGGTGTGGTTCGAAGATCATGTATATGTGTTTTTGAAGATGTGTGTGCTTTCTTATTGTGTGGAAAGGTATACATATATGCATGGCTTTTGACAGTTCTAGCAGTGTTGGTCGTGTTGTGTTTGGGTTTGGCCTTGTAACTTGTGTTCATCTGAGCTATAGGTTTAACAACCTGTTTGCCCAGTTTGATCTCTAACTTTGTAGAGATGTCACATGCTTCATTGTATTTTATCGTGAGTGCATCTACTCTCTGAGCATCAATGTTATACTTTCTTTTCTCTAGCTCATAGAGATCATTAAGTTTTACATTTTCTTGATTTGCTTTCTCAAGCTTTTCAAGAGTTTCATGTAAGCTCAACTTCAAAGAAGTAATCTCATTGGTGTCACTAGAAGAATCTTTAATATCTTCTAGCATTCTAGATTGCTTTAAAAACTCAGATTGTACAAAATTTAGTTCTTTCTTAGCACTTTTGTATATATCTATCATTTTCCTCTGATCTTTTAATAGATCAGTAAAAGCATCAGACAATTCATCAAAAGTAAATTTTTCATAGAGAGAGTTTGATATTACGTTAGCATCTGTAGCCATAAAACATATGTTCATTGTGTTGCGAGGCTTCTTCTCTTCTTCAGACTCACTAGCTTCGCTTTCACACTAGATGCTAGTATTGGCATAGTTTTCAGTAGAAGACCTTCTCTTGCTTGTCTGATCATGCATGCTTCCCTTTCTTATAACAGGACAGTCTTTCTTGATATGACCGGTTGTTTTACAGCTGAAGCAGATAGGTTCTTCATCGTCTCTGGATTCTTTCTTCTTTTTGTTTGACTTATTATATCTGAAGAATCTTCTGAAGTTTCTTATCACGAGGGCCATCTGTTCGTTGTCTGAGCAGTCTGTCTCACTTTCATCGTCGGAGGCTGTCTTGTGGTTAGCTTTGAATGCTATTGCCTTCTCTTTTGGAGCCGACTCTTCGAAATCTTTAAGGTCTAGCTCATGCGTCATAAGCTTTCCCATAAGGGTTTCAAGAGTCATTGTCGTGAGATCATTTCTTTTAATAATGGTCGTCGCTTTAGGATTTCAGTTGTTGGTTAGCTCGCGAAGCCCCTTCCGAATCTTCTCATGATTGTTGTATTCTTTTCCAAGGGAAGATAGAGGATTAACAATGTATAGGAATCGAGTAAACATATTTGTGATAGTCTCATTAGGCTTTATTTTGAAGGCCTCATATTCTTGTGTGAGTCGTAAGATTTTGGTCTCCTTCACTTGTGAAGTGCCTTCATGAGTAACCTCAAGAAGTTTCCAAACATCGTGAGACATGACACATGTTGAAACTCTATTGAACTCAGTTTTATCTATAGCACAAAATAAAGCATTGATGGCCTTTGCATCAAGACTAGCTTATTTCTTTTTATTGTCGATATATCTGTCAAATTATTTTTCAACTAGAACACCCTCTACCGTAATAGGTAGTGATTTCTTATACCAATTCATGACAATCAACCATAAATCGAAATCAAGAGACTTGAGGTAAAAGCTCATATGTGTCTTCCAATATTTATAGTTTGTGCCATCAAATAAGGGTGGCCTATTTGTTGATTGACCTTCGCCATTGCTTGGATATAGGTATGCCATATCTTAAGGATTTTTAATCTGACTAGAGATAAACTATGCTCTTATACCAATTGTAGGATCGATGGTACCTCTAGAGGGGGGTGAATAGAGTGCAGCGAAAAATAATTACCAATTAAAAACTAAGCAGATGAAAAACTTAAATGCAATAAAGTAAAGCAATAAGTAGTGGAGGTAAGAAAGCAATATGTAGACACAGCAGGTTTATACTGGTTTTCCTCTGAGAGGACTAGTCCAGTTCGCGAGAACTCTTGCTTGCTATAATCCACTATTTTGAATAGAGATTACACCGCGTGCTTTACTCCGAAGAACACGCAAACTTCAACACCGTCGTATTTTTATCTGAAGTCCATGAACAAACTTCAACGACACCTTTCTGAGAAAAGTTTTAATATGCCAAGCTTTGTACAACTTGAATACTCCTAATCGGAAACCACCGGCACTAGAAGGATGGGCGTTGTCTTGGAGATATGAAGATTGAAGCTTTATAAATAGAATAGAAAGCTTAGGAATAGATAGAGAAGATGAAGAATGAATGAGTGAATAGAAATAAGAATTTTTTCTCTTTTATAGTTTTTCTAGGACAGAGTTCGGGTAGAACTTAGTAGCCTAACGTTCATAATATTGAACGTTGGTGATCCAAAATAATAGGAAAAGCTTCTGACCAGGAGAAGTCCAAGGGGACCGAGTTCGGTTAGAACTCTGGCCGAGTTTGATTACCAGGAATTCTGGTCAACCTGATTTGGTTTTTGCTTTTGGATCTAGGTTTGGTTTGGATTGAGAAATGAATCAAGGATTGGGTTTGAGTTTAACTTCTAAATACCAGTGATCCCGACGCACAACTTTTCTAGACTCAATAAAAAAATACAGAATAAATATAAAAAATTCGTGGAGATGAATTTGCAAACTTCTGTTTCTTTTCATATCAAGTTCGAAGTTTTAAGTCAATTATCGAAAGGACGAGAGATCCAAACTTGAGCCGAAGATGAAGCGGTACGTCTTTGTCGGCTACGATCGAGATGAGTTTGACTATAGACTCTACGACCCCGTGGGAAGAAAGCTCTACAGATGCAGGGACGTGGTATTCGTCGAGGATTCGACCATAGGTCTGTAAAATGATTCAAACCGTTCGTATTCGGCTTGTATTCGGCTCGGTCCAAGCTCGGTTTAAGCTCGTTCGTGGAGTAATCGATACAGAGTTCGACCATAGGTTGTTCGACTCGATCTTGTTCACAAACAGGCTCGAGCTCGGCTTGGTTTCTCATTTTAGGACTTTTTCTAGTATATGTTGTGCCTTTTTTAATAGATAGAAATATATTTTGTCTTAGAAATTTTACTCATTTTTTGTTCTTTATATGATAGTATATTTATGATGAAAAGAGCATAAGTAATTCAATAAAAAATCTTTAAAACTTGAAAGAAATAGTGTGATAGTCTATACAACATGTCCTATAAATACTCATTACTAGGATTGTAAAACGATTCAAATCTTTCGCATTCGGCTCGTGTTCAGCTCGGTCCAAGCTTCGCTCGAATCAAACTCGTTCGATAGTTAAGTCAACCAAGCTTGAACACTCTTTGTTCGAGCTCGTTCGTTCGATTTTCAGCCCTATCAGACCATACCAACAGTCAGGATTCCGAGATGCCGTCTGAGGCTGAGTAATTGCCTGAGTTAGAGTCATTTCGCTTTGAGCAATTTCCAGAGGACATTGTAGAGGATCTAGTTATGGAGGAGCCAGTACATGGAGTTGCTCCTAACCTTGATTATCAGCCTGCTGATGGTGGTCAGGGTAACCCTCAAGAGGATGAGCATGTCGAGGAGATAGTTCCTGAAGGGGAGGAGGCTATTGATATATAGCCAGTACCAGTGGTTTTATTGAGAATGAGTGATAGAGAGCGTCGACCATCTACGAGATACTCACCAGATAAGTATGTGCTACTGACTGACGGAGGAGAGCCTGAAAGTTTTACAGAGGCTATGGATGACGATCATAGGCAGGAGTGGATGGAGGCTATATAGGAGGAGATAAGTTTCTTACAGGCCAACTCCACTTATAATCTGGGACGATTGCCAAAGAGCAAGAAGGCTTTGAAAAATTGATAAATTTTTATAGTAAAGTAGACAGATGATGCTACTCGTCCTCGATACAAAGAAAGGCTGGTAGTTAAAGGCTACGGTCAGCGAAAAGATATAGATTATGATGAGATCTTTTCGCTAGTCATCAAACAATCGTCTATTCGGGTGGTACTAGTATTGGCAGCTAGTTTTGACTTGGAGGTCGAGTAGATGGACGTGAAGACAATATTCCTCTATGATGATCTTGAGGTGGACTTGTACATGGAGCAGCCAAGGGCAAGTTACACTTGGTTTGTCGGTTGATGAAGAGCTTGTAGGGTTTGAAGGAGGCTCCGAAGCAATGGTATAGGAAGTTCGAGTCATTTATGGGGAAGCATGGTTATGCGCGGACAATGTCGGACTACTATATATTTGTGAGGTACTTTGTCGAGGATGATTTTATCATTTTACTGCTCTATGTTGATGATATGCTACTGGTGGGTCGAAATGTCACTAGGATAGCGGAGTTGAAGCGCTAACTGGGCACAACTCTCTCTATGAAGGACTTTGGCACAACGAAGACTATTCTTGGGATAGAGATCAGTCGAGAAAGAGAGTCCAAGCTGCTATACTTGTCCCAAAAGAAGTACATTCACCGGGTACTTCAGCATTTCGGGATAAACGGATCGAAGAAAGTGAGTAACACCCTTGCAGCACACTTTAAGTTCACTGAGGAGCAGTGTCCATCTACCAAGGACGAGAAGAAAGATATGGAGCGAGTTCCATATGCTTCAACTGTGGGAAGTCTCATGTATGCTATGGTGTGTACGAGACCAGACATCGCTCACGTAATTGGCACAATTTGAATGTATCTTTCCAATCCTGGAAGGGTACATTGGAGTATGACCAAGTGGATTTTACAATACCTTTAGGGCACTGCTGATTGGAGACTTTCCTTTCGTGGTGACGAGCTGAAGCTGGTCGGGTATACTGACGCTGATATGGCTAGAGATGTAGACACGATGCGCTCGACTTTGGGCTATGTGATGATGTTTGCTGGTGGAGCGGTATCATGGCAGTCGTGGTTATAGAAATGTGTTGTCTTGTTCACGACAGAGGCATAGTACATTGTGGCGACAGAGGCTTGCAAGGAGTTGCTATGGATGAAGAAGTTGCTGCAGGAAGTGAGGTTGAAGCAAGAGCATTATACTTTGCTTTGCAATAGCCAGAGTGTCATTTACCTTTTGAGAATCAGACATTTTATAGTCGGTCCAAGCACATTGAGACTCGATATCATTGGATACGAGATGTGGTTGAGAAGAAGTGTCACGCCCCGCTCCCGTAGGAGCGATCGTCCTCGCTAAGGTGTGATGCCGCACGGGCCTAGTTTGCGCCCGTGCAAGGCTAATCCCAGAAACGGCCGATTCGAAGCGTGCGGCCGCATGGAGTCAAGACTTATACGGGACATAATGTATGGACGTTGCCTTCCAAAGCATCCGCTGGCTCAAGACTTATATTTGAGAGATGAGAGAGAGAGCTGAGTGACTTGTAATGTGAGATGAGTGAGCTTAAGAGACTTGTAATGTCACGACCCGCACCCTAGAGTAAGGGCACGAGAAGTGGGTACGTCCAGCCTACGCCGTAGTGTCGGCGGTAGAACGCTGTCCTAGATCAAACATCTAACAATATAAAGGTACCTGTACAGTATATACACTCCGAATGGAGGTTACATAGCAAATACAGTCTCAATCTCATCTACGGTAGAGCATGATAAAAGATAGATAAAATATGAAATCCACAAAGAGATACCGCAGATAGAAGTCTAAGTGTCTAAGATACACAAACCCATAAAATATCTCAAATCTTAAATACAGTAATCCATAAAGTAAATACAACTCAAGACAACTAAAATAACTATCTATACAACCTCTACTGTGTCTCCTCTAGGCTAGCAGACAGCCTCCAAGCTATCTGTAAAATTTATCAACAGGTCCAGTCAGGACAGGAGCGAGCACAAAACATCTCACGCAGTTCATATCAAGTTAGGAAATATAAAGCATGCAATAGAGTAAGATACAGGAAACGCTGAAAGAAGAATGTATATGAAAAACTACAGAGATTTGATAATAGGAAATATCTATATATGATAAGTAAGAACCGTAAGCAATATTTGATTTAGAGTACAATATAGTTATGTAAACGGTTTAGGACAATGCAATGGTAACTCTATTGTACGTGAGTGCACAATGGACATATACAATAGTTATACAATGTTGCACAATAGGATTTGATTACATAACCAATTCTACTCTCCCTCCCCAATCAATACACAAGGATCCACTCCAGTTACGTTATCTTATACAATAGTGTACAATGTTATACAATAGATGTACAATGTTATACAATATTTGTACAATGGTCTATCCATGGGACTCATATGATAATGAGAGTACAATATTCACAATGAGTATACAAGGATAAGGGTATTCAATAAATACAATATATAAGTGAAACGCACATCACAATATGTATTTAGTGAATACAAGGGGATAACATCTTAAAAAAAGATCTATATAGTACCAATCCATGATAACAATCGTGTCAGCATCAAGTACAGTAATCTAGAGCAAGAATGTAAATCCAGACAAGTATAAAACGGTCAGAGAATGTACTCGCCTGATAACCTGAACAGCTGATAGGTATAGAGGTCCAAACTGAAGCCACAGAGTCCTATTTAGAGCAACACAGGTCAAGATGTATACGAGAGATAATAAAAAAAATGTACAATACATCTGCATACTGTCTAGGTTAAACTAGACTAAAGTCAACACTTGGTCAACTCTAGTCAACCACACTAGTCAAATTAGGTCAACAAGGTCAAGTCCTAGCCCAAACAAGTCTAACAAGTCTCACTAGGCCTAACCAAGCCTAGGCTAGCACTCACACAATCACAAGACAATATGAACTACAACAATGCATAATATAAAATAGATAATATATATAAATACATACCTTCATACATACATGCATATCCACATTACATACATATTTATATATATAGGCATATGTTACATCATGCATATTTACATAGTTACATAGATATATACATTCATGCACATTTACATACATACTTTATACATTATATATGTTAACATTCATTACAATGCATTATATTTTACTTATACCTTTGATTGATTCATTCATTCATATATGACATTCATTCATGCATATTACATACTTACATATGCATCTATACATTATATACATTGTATATAACATGTAAAAATAGAAGAGAAAAAAAGGGAAAAAACTGAAATGGAAAGGGAAGGGAAGGAAAATGTAAGGAAAAGGAAAAACAGTGGACATATACATGCTTGCATCATATATTCTATATTACCATACATGCTATCATTATATATTGCATTATATTATTTATATATTATGCATTCATATCTAGCATTCATTATATACTTTCATGCATACATTGTATATCATTCTTTCATTCATGCATTTATGCATTGCTTACATACATTATATTAATTGCATTCCTACATGCTTGCATTCAACCATATATATATATATATATTAATGTAAAGAGGATATATATCATATATATATCATTTTATTTATCTAACACATCATGTATTACATACTCTATATTCATTTAATACCCATACTACATAGGCCCATAGGTTACACAAAATGCATATATCGTATAGTCACTCTTCTACTTAAAACCAATACTGTACCAATTGGGCCTCTACTAAATTCTAGGATTAAAGTATGTTGTAGCCCTTCGTGTTAGCTTTCCGAAACTTCAAACGGATCGTATTTCGTGTCCGAAAGCTCCCAAAATCGCGAAAAATATCGAAACACGTTCGTCTTTCGTATAGCTGACACTCAAATATTCTACAGAAGTTACAGAAAGAATTTGGCTTATTAAAATATATATTTGGAAAGCTAACTTCGATATGGTTCTTTTAAAAAAACGAGAGATAATCGGAGCTCTAAGCTAAAAGTTATGATATTTCTAAGTTGCTTTAGTTAACAAAAATGTGGATGAATATTATGACGAATTTGAGTTCTTTTGGACAAAAGAACACATATAGGCCAAGATACTTGGATACATAGGTATCCAAATGAAACTCATTCTAACCATCCTAACTAAGATCAATCCACTCTCTAACCATTCTAAAACTGAATTTAAATATCTATTTAAACTATTATCATACATACATACACATGGGGTGTCCTAATTTGGGATCTATCAAGTAGGACACAAGACACATATCTAAAATCCTCAAGAGAGCTCCAAATGGCCTCAAATTTGAATCTAAATGTGACACATGCATGAGGATGGATCCTACGGATTCAAAACTAATTTATATGCAAAGAAAATCGATTTAGATGATGGGTTTTACCTATTGGGAGTGGAATCCCAACGAAATCCTTTAGGACACAGCTCCGATACGAAGATCCCTCAAAGTGGACACTCCTCCTTGCACTCCTCTTCCAATCCTTGGTTGTACCCTTCCATTGGAGAATGGGAATGATTGAGGGAAGGTTTGGTGAAGGAATGATTTGATTTGGAGATCAAATCAATGGGAAGTCTCTCTAAAATTAGTGAAGAACAAAAGAAAAATAAAAGAGGCAAGATTGTAATGAATGAAATAAATCATTCTCCCCTAAAGGTGGCTGCCATAAAGAGTCCATTAGAGCTAATGGGAAATGTCCTAATTGCCCCTCTCTAGTCTCATATGGTTAAGTCTAGACTAGGTTCAAGTTTGGGGTCAAAATGATCTAGTTTTGAGTCTCTAACTTAATCATTCTAACATAATAAAAATTAGTTTAATTAACTAACTTAAATGTTGGATTTTGTGGGCCATGCTTAACTTAATATTGGGTCCCATCTAGAGTTTAAGTACCCGGGTCACAATTCAAGTCGAAACGAGACGAAACTCAAACCCGACTAAACAAATCCAATAAAAACAGTATTAAAAATATAAATTTTCCCAAAATATTAAAATATAAAAAATGACCAAAATTATAATACATCAATTTAAATATTATTAAAATAATCTAAAATTCACCAATTAATCAAAATCCTAAATAATTCAAAAGTCACAAGATGACCAAAATATCCTTAGTCTAAAAAGTTATAAATAGTCATTCTAATCACATGGTTAGGTCCCCATGGTCATGGTTAATCTCTAGGTCAACAGCTCTAGGGTTCACTAGCTAACACATCAAAATTATAATTCACCAATTTTAAATAGTATTAAATTAATTAAAAATTCTCATAAATCGTAAATCCTATTATTAAATAATAAACTTTTACAAAAGTTCAAAATTACCCTCATTTTAGAAATGTGGGTGTTACAAGTCTACCCTCCTTAGAAAATTTCGTCCTCGAAATTAAGATGGTCGTACTTCTTCTAGAGTCTCGTCCCCAACAATCAAAGTCTCAGAACTTGCCTAAATCATACAATTTAAAAGAATGGCATACAAGGTCATGGCATATGGTGGTAGTGTAAGTCTCATCTAGGTATACTAGTTACACTAGACCAAAACAATCACAGGTATCAAAACTTACAAGCAATCAGGGGTGTTAAACTGGAAAAGATACAGAAATAACAATCATCAAGGCTTTAAGGCATAATCAAAATCAAAATTTAAAGCACAATCGAGCATTAAAATCCAATCACAATATATATAGAGAGAGAGAGTGTTAGAAGGGAAAGCTAGCATTATGTAAAGGTTATGTGGTTAGTGTGTGTATGGGTGTATGTGGACATGTTCATAGGGTTAGATATAGACATGTGTGTGTGTGAAATATACATGAAAGTGATAGAAGGATTTGGGTTTCAAAATAGCTATCAAGTTTATACTACTCATGGCATATTGGTTAAACAATCTACAATGCACAACCTATTTACATAACATGCAATGGCTAACCATATATATCCTATATCTATATGTATAGAGAGGTAAGATTTAGTTATGTATCTAATACATTATACATAGCATAAACCTATATAATTATTATTATATAGATATAATATATATATATATATATATATATATAATATATA
>JANAVB010034997.1:0-42964 GCA_029216955.1 Iris pallida | reverse complement strand
AGGGGAGTCAACCATTAAGATCTTTAGCATAGGAAGACGATTGAAAGAGAGAGAAGGCCAGGCGTGGAAGAAGGAAGCCTTACTTGCAGAGTGGATCTCTGAGTAGGAGTGACGATCCGCGAACCGGGCCGAGAGAGCCTCTATGCCCTTGGCCAGCGAGATTATGATGGGGACGCTGATCCTCTCCATCCAGTACCTGCTGATCTCCTCGAACACCTCCCTCGTCTCCGTCGACGGCAGCTCGTTCACCACGACGTTTGCGTCCCACACGGCCTCCTTGCAGGTTGGTCACCACCTTCACGGGAATACGGCGTCTCGATCATGTTCAGGCAAAACCCGTCCCTCAGTATCTCGTCCGCGTACAGCGTCCGCTCCTCGAGCCGAGCCTCCACGCACTTCAGGTACGCGCACCTGCGTATCAGCCGCCGCATCACCTCCTCCCTCGAGTTTATCACCTCGAACAGCTGCTCCGCGGTGGCCTACAGGACATATATCAGTTGTTTATTTTAAGTTCATAGTTCATATCAACATATATTACTTATTTCTATCATTAGATAAATTTAGAATGGTGACATAAGAGATCCGAACGAGTAATTGTAGACCAATATTTATATATGTTTACACAGGTACATATGAAGTTGGTCCATGATCGATATCCGACAAGAAACTTGTATGAGGAAGCAACTCCATCACAATTATATCAGAAAAAAAAAAGTTAACTTAATGGTTTCATCTGAACGAATAACTTGTTGCCTGCACCAAATGTTGCAATTCCCCGAAGAAAAGGAGAAAAGTACAGATCAACGAAGAATGAAAGAAGAAGTAAGGAAAAAAACTAATTTTTTTCCTTCGCTTGTCCTCATGCTTTGACTCTTTGTATATATGAAATGATTACCATCATCACCTTTTCTAGCTAGGTTTATATTTTTGGTGACTAATTTTCCTTAAAAATTATGCATACCTAGATCTTGTCGCGGAACCGGCTGTAGCCCTCCGGCAGGGGGCGGTGAAGACGCTTGCCCCAGGCGCCCGCACCGATGTCGACGATCTTGAGCGGGTCGCCCGCCGGCTTGTCGAGGAGGCCACGGAGCTCGTCGAGCTTAGCTTCAGCTGCCCCTGCGGTACCGGAGCTACGGAGGGATCCGGAAGAAACCCTAGTATACAGATTCTCCTATAGGAATACATCGATCAGAAAAAACCTAATTTCGAAGAGAAACCCTAATTTGAGAAAAATGAGAGAGAGGGACAAACCCTAATTTTGGCAAGTACGCCCTTCTTCTTGAGCGTGCGAGTGACGAGAGTCTCCAAATCCATCATCTCTCGAGCGTAATCCATCATCTCTCGGCGAGTTGGGGAGTTAGGGAGCGGGGGGAGAAGGAGAAGGAGAAGGAGAAAGAGAGAGGATGAGGGCTGGGTTTTTTTCTTAAGTGCGGGAGAAGTGCGGGGGAGTGGAGGTTTTAACTTAAATTTTGGTACTTTTTTCATGACGCTCGTATGACTGAAAGACTATCTATAATGTTTATACTGGACACAGTCATAGAATGGAGTCTTGCTGAACTTTGATGACGCTTCTTTATCAGCCATCATGAAATCCACTTATCAAGCGTCATTAATAGATCTTTTTGTTGTAGTGATATTTAGGTTTATCAAAATCACAACAACATATATTTTTTTTCTTGATTTTCTTATTTTATCCTTGCTAATTCTTGCATATAATCCTCATATGACCAAAATAATTCCCATACACATTCCATATCTTGATTATATGGGATCGGTGAAATTTTGGATGTGTAACCTTCACATTGTGGATCTAGGTGTTGGAATTATTCAATAATTAAGGGGCCACAATGTAAAATTAATTATGTTTGGGCTATCTAAATAATTAAACCAAATTAAAGTGGTCTATTTGGAAATTGGCTTAAGGGTATAATTGTCATAGAATTAATGTGTAGATACCGGAGATAATTATAATTTGATGAGGGGCCAAATTAGAAATATCAACACATATATAAATATGTGTATTCATTAGGGTTATGGTCCCCAACTTATACGACCACCAAAAGAGAGGTTTCTCTTTTTTTCTTCTGCATCCCCATCAACAGAAAGAGAGGGACAAAGGATTCGGATTCACCTTTGTCATTAAGGGTCGTAGCAAGTTGGAAGATCGAACCCAATAAACAGACGATCACTTCAACATCCATCAAGTCAAGCAATAGATTCAGGTACGCTTCCGCAATCAATTTAATTTATGTTCTTCATCTCATGAACCGACAGGGTACAACAATTTCTAACAAGTGGTATCAGAGCCTCCTTGTTTGATTTATGAGATTGAAGGTTTAGATTTAATTTTTGTTGTTGTTTAGGAACCCTAGATCGTAAGATCTAATTTAATTTAAGGTTTTGATTGTTCGATCAAAATTTTTATGATCCAGAGTAATATGGCCTTTTGTTGCAAATGTTCTTTAATTTTGTTTTAAAAAAATGCAGAGGTTCTCAGGTTTGGATGGGATCGGCTAAGCTTCTGATGTAAACTTCTGCAAACTTTTGTGACTATGGATATCGGCTAAGCTTATTAATATGCAAACTTATTCAGTTTGGATTGTAGGACCGTTGAGCACCTCTAGAGGGGGGATGAATAGAGTGTGTGTGTGCAGCGGAAAATAATCACCAATTAAAAACTAGCTATGGCAGTGAAATAAGAGACAGAAAATATAATGCAGCAAGAGATAGAGAATTCAAACTCAGCGACACAGCGATATATACTGGTATCCCTCTGAGAGGACTAATCCAGTCTCGAGTACTCTTGCTCGATGTTAATCCACTATGGCACAAGCTTTAACTGAGAGCTTGCAGTCTCTTACAACACCGTGCTTGGTGACAAGTGTACGACCGACTTCACAACACCGTGCTTGGTAACGAGCGCACGACCAGCTCCACAACAAGAAAAGTTGCTGAACTTGGAATGACCTCTTTACAACTCTTGGAATACCAAAAGACTCTAAATCAACTCTGATATTACTGGCTTTTGGCTAAGAGGTGTATAGGTATGATTTGAAAATCTTGGATCGTTTGAAAACACTTTAATAGTAGAGAAGAGAAGATGAAGAGTGAATGAATGATTTAAAATGAAAAGTTCTTCTCTATTTATAGGTGTTTTCTGGGACCGAACTCGGACAGAGTTCGGGTAGAGTTCGGATGCAGATATCTCGTAAAGAGACGTTGCTCGCAGATTTGGAGACAACAGAAGTTTGAATACAAACTGACCGAACTCGGACAGAGTTCGGTCCGAACTCGGTTATGAGTTTTGTTTGGAGATTTTCGAAATATTTTATCAGAAATTATTTTCAAAGATATTTTGGAATATTTTGTAAAAAGATGGATAGGCTTTTTAGAATGTGGACTGGGATAACCCTAAGCCAGTATTACCAAAACTGATTTTACAAAATAATTCCTAGACTCAATAAAATATAAAATACAGAATAAATATAAAATGAGTCATCTTCAGATTTGATGATGTTGATGCTTCGTTGATGCAGTACAACGTCCGTTGAAATTGATTTCATATATCCTGAAATGATTAGCAGCAGTTTGTATATTTTGTGTATTGACTTAAGTGCATGTTGATTATCGAAATCGGGTGTGACCATAGAATGGACCAACAATCTCCTCCATTTTGATAATTGACAAACTTGAGTCTATACCAAAATATATCTTATAAAATATAACAAAATACAAGTACCTGAATAAATGAGATGGTTGAGTTTGAGATGGTTCAGTTTGTTTTTGGATTTCTACTCTTTTTGGTATATGTGTACTCTTTTTCTCCCCCTTTGTCAAATAGTAAAATGACTTGGCTCCTCCATAATGTGTGAAGCCAACAATAGACAACAAAAGACAAAGTGAAGCAAAAGAGACATGATCACAGCATAAAACAACTACTATGGAAAGAAAATGCTGGAAATAAAGTACTAGAAATGTCATACTAAAAAGTGCTGAATACAATCATCAGAAAATGTCTAACTAATGAGTTTAGACATAAAAAGAAAAACTACATCAAAACATAAATATCATCATCTAACAAGTATCCACTATCCAAAAGCTGAACCCGCGTCACATAGTGGGGTCGTCAGCACCAGGAGCCTTTAGAGGAAAGTAGGCTGCAGTGGGGTCGAAGTGCTGGAAGGAAGCCTCATCTGTGAACCGAGGACCCGGAAAGCCTGGGTGAGGCAGGATGGTGATCGGATGGACCGGATCATGGGCTAGGCTATAGTGGAGGTCAGCAATCCCATTCCTCAGCACCTGAGCCTGAGTGATGCGTCGGAACTCTGAATCAAGATAACTTTGATGACGTTGCGCAGATATAGCAACAAAATCATCAAAGCGCTGATAGAAAACTGGATCAAATCCCGGGACAGGGGCTGGAGCAGGAGCAGCATCAGGAATCTCAGCGTCTGCAGCTGGAGCAGGCTGAGCTCCAGGAGGCAGAGGAGGAGCAGGAAATCGGCGGGATCTGGTAAGCTCGATAGGAGTGGAGAAGAATGCACAAGTCTGAAGATCAATCTCAAAACGACGAAAGATAGACGCCAAGTGCATAGGATATACCAGATTCCTTCCTGTATTTCTGCAGTTCAGCATCCAGGACATCATGGTTTTTGGAATAGAGAATGGAATACCAAAATGAATATGGTATAAAGCAGAGAGTTCCAAGAAGGTCACTTCATCTGTGGATCCTTTCTTTGGAAGGAGTACAGAGAAAATCATGCGATGAAGTTCATAAAAAGATTGGTTCAAATGCTTTGAATAAACCCTACGAGGAACAGGGTTTGGATGACAAATGAGTTCCCTAAAAGAGGCTAGGGTAACATCAGCAGGGAATTGGATATGTGTAATGTCAACCAATGCTTCACCAAGATCAGGAACCTGGAAAAATTCACTGATGTCGGTAGCACTAAATTCTAATACTTGCCCAGCAACACAAGAATAGAAGTTTTCGTTAGGTTTTACTTGCAAATTGCAGTAAAACATTCGGACAGCATTATCAAAAATATTTTCTGCTACCTCGAAAAAGTCTCGGTAGCCTAAGTAATCAAAAGTAGGAGCATATTCAGAAAATATGGTAAAGTTAACAAAAGCTCCATTGCAAATCTTACGGCCAGAAAAAGAATCGAACCAAAGATCAGAAAACTCTTTGTCCGGAAACAAAGTAGAATCATAGTCTTCTGCATCTATTGGTCGTCCTGGACTAAAAAGACTAGCAGGTGTATAATCAGAAGAGGAGGAGGCACCTTGGGAAGATGTTCCTCTATGACGTTTAGGAGCCATGGAGAAAGTAGAAAAGAAAAAGGAATACCTTTTTGAGAAAGGAGGAAGATGAGAATGTTGAATATGCCCACCAGATCTCTTAGATTCCTTGCTAGGATGGAGGAGGAAGAAATTTTAGGGAGGAAGAAGAAGTTTCCACGAGTTGGTGTGTGGAAAAGATGATTGAAAGAGGTGAATTTATAGGGTTTAAAGTCGGCTGTTCGTTTCTGGAATCAATACAGCGCCGACCGAACTCGGTCCGAATTCGGTCCGAACGCGGTCAGAGTTCGGCCCGAGTTCGGTCACTTGTATTCCTGAGACAATAAATGCAGTTTTGGTTGGTTAAAAGTAATTTTTATGACTTTTGACTCTACTATTTAATAACGAACTCTATTTATGGGTTAACTGTAGGGGTTGTCCCAGCTAACGGAGGTTCACCGGGGAACTCTTAAGTATCGCTTCGCTTCGACCGTAGTCGTGGTGACAGACATACCCTTTTTAGGTTTGTACCCAAAAATAATTTCCATTAAATAAATTTCAAAGTTGCAAGTCATAAAATTAATTTTAATTACCATATTACATTATGAATCTGAAAATTCAAGTATACCGAGCTCACGCCTCATTATGTTAAAACGGTCTTCAGCCAATGGTTTTGTGAATATGTCTGCTAGTTGATGATCTGTGTCAATAAATTCTAAGCAGATATCCCCGTGTTGTTGATGATCACGAAGAAAATGATGTCTTATCTCTATGTGCTTTGTGCGTGAATGACAGATAGGGTTCTTAGTCAGATTAATAGTGCTAGTGTTGTCACAATAAATAGGAACTTTAGTGTAGTACAGATTGTAGTCTTCTAAGGTTTGCTTCATCCATAAAATCTGAGCACAACAACGTTCTGCGGCGATATACTCAGCCTCAGTTGTTGATAATGCTACTGAATTTTGTTTTTTGCTAAGCCAAGAGACTAAGGCCTTTCCTAGGAAATGACATGTGCCACTGGTACTTTTACGGTCCACTTTGCATCCTACAAAATCTGTATCCGAGTAACCTATCAGGTCAAAGGATTTGGTTTTA
Organism: Iris pallida; assembly: GCA_029216955.1. Lineage (NCBI taxonomy): Eukaryota > Viridiplantae > Streptophyta > Magnoliopsida > Asparagales > Iridaceae > Iris > Iris pallida. The sequence goes on along the minus strand of JANAVB010034997.1, from coordinate 36,589 downwards.
GGATACCATAAGCCGACTGTAGAAGTTCCTTTAAGGTATCGGAAGATACGCTTAACAGCACTAAGATGTGATTCCTTAGGATTTGCCTGATAACGTGCACAAATACAAACACTAAACATAATATCAGGACGACTAGCAGTTAAAATATAATAAACTACCAATCATACCTCGATACTTACGTTGATCGACAGGTTTGCTACTTTCATCAGCATCAAGCTTTGTAGATGTAGCCATAGGAGTCCCAATTGGCTTTGCATTCTCGAAGTCGTACTTTTTCAGTATGTCCTTCGTGTACTTAGCTTGGTTGATGAATGTTCCTTTTGAGTGTTGTTTGATTTGACGTCCTAGGAAGAAGTTTAGCTCTCCCATCATACTCATCTCAAATTCACTATGTATACACTTAGCAAAATCTTGACAGAGTTTTTTGTTAGTAGAACCGAATATTATGTCATCTACATAAATTTGCACAAGGAGGATATCATCATTCAAGGATTTTATAAACAAAGTAGTATCAACCTTTCCTTTTGAAAATCCATTATCAAGTAAGAAGGCACTTAGGCGTTCATACCAAGCACGAGGTGCTTGTTTGAGTCCATAAAGGGCTTTCTTAAGCTTGAAGACGTGATCAGGTTTTTGAAAATCTTCAAAACCAGGGGGTTGTTTCACAAAAACTTCTTCTTTTAAAAATCTATTTAAAAATGCACTTTTCACGTCCATTTGAAATAATTTAAAATCATTAAAATATGCAAATGCACAAAACATGTGGATGGCTTCTAGTCTAGCAACAGGAGCATAGGTCTCATCATAATCAATTCCTTCTTCTTGATTATAACCTTGTGCCACTAGACGTGCTTTGTTGCGTAGAACTTGTCCATCTTCACTGAGTTTATTTCGGAACACCCATTTGGTACCAATTATCGATTGACCAATAGGTTTAGGAACGAGTTCCCAAACTTGGTTTCTCTCAAATTGATTTAGTTCCTCTTGCATGGCATGCATCTAAAACTCATCAGTAAAAGCATCATCTACATTCTTAGGTTCTATTTGAGAAATGAATGCTACATTTGCTGCTATATCAGAATCTTTAAGAGATGAACGTGTACTTACACCTTTAGATACATCACCTATGATGAGTGTTTCTGGATGATCTGGCATGAATTTTAATGATTCATACTTTTGGGTCAGATCTTTCACAAAGATCTTCTCAGTCCTTGCATCTTGGGTCAGATCTTTCACAGAACTCTTCTCCGTCCTTGCATGTGTATCTTCATCATCACTGTCGCTAGATCTGTGACTATTTAACTCATCAAAAGTAACATTAATAGTTTCTTCAACAATCATAGATCTTTTATTGAAAATTCTATATCCCTTACTCTTAGCAGCATATCCGAGAAATGTCCCGTCATCTGCTTTGGAGTCGAACTTTCCCAAGTTATCCTTGGTGTTCAGGATAAAACAGCGACATCCAAAAACTTTAAAGTAAGAAATGTTTGGAATTCTTCCAAACCAAAGCTCATATGGTGTTTTCTTCGAGATTGGTCGAATTAACACCCTATTCAAAACATGACAGGCTGTACTAACAGCTTCTGCCCAAAAATATTTAGGAAGATTATACTGATTCAGCATGACTCTAGCCATTTCGCTTAGAGTACGATTCTTCCGCTCCACAACACCATTCTGTTAGGGAGTTCTAGGACAAGAAAATTCGTGGTAATATCTACTATCATCACAAAACTTTTGAAATCAGAATTTTCGAATTCGCCACCATGATCACTTCGGATACGAGTAATCATGAAGCCTTTTTCGTTTTGTACCTTTTTGCAAAATATCTGAAATTCAAAAATTGCATTACTTTTGTTTGATAAGAAATAAACCCAAGTAAAACGAGAGAAATCATCAACAAGAACAAAAGCGTAGAGCTTACCGCCAAGACTAACGACTCTACTAGGACCAAATAAATCCATGTGAATTAACTGCAAAGGTCTAGAAGTACTTACAGCGTTGATGGATTTAAAAGTAGACCTATGTGCTTTGTTCTTTTCACAGTCAGCACATACCATATCTCTCTTGAATGGAATCTCAGGGAGTCCTCTTACCAACTTCTTTGTACTTAGTCGTGAGATAGTATCCATATTTGCATGTCCTAGTCTCATGTGCCATAGCCAGCTTTCATCTTGATTGGCTACTAGGCACCTACCTGCATTATTAGTATTCTCCAGAAAAAAAACATAAATATTGTCTTCTCTGATCCCTTTATATATTGGATCACCAGATGACATATCATATATGGAACATTTATCTTTCACAAAATTGATACCATAACTATTATCTGCCAAATGACTTATGCTTAATAGGTTATGTTTCAATTCTGTTACTAGACAAATATTCTTTATTACTGGATAGGGAGAAATACCTACAGTACCATTACCAATTATATCACCTCTCAAATTATTTTCGAAGGAGACATCCTTATTTCTTCATCGATAGCGTAGCGAACAAAGATGCATCACCAGTCATGTGTCGCGAACATCCGCTATCGAGGATCCATTTGCTTCTAGCATGAGAGGGTTGAGGGTCCACCTACAAGACAAGTAGATGAATCCTTTGGTACCCATTTTCTGAAGGGTCCATTCTGATTAGCTTTAGGTCTCCAGATTAAAGTGTGATTGTCAACAAGCTTTCTTGCTAAACAATACTGTGATATGTGTCCATGCGTGCCATAATAAGTGCAAGTAAGTTTAGAACCAGATGTGGTCATAACTGTGTTTACATGCTTGTTTGGTTTGGAGAACCTATAAGTAAAAGCATGATGATATTCGTGTTTCTTCTGTGCTTTCTTATTTTTAGTCCTTTAGGTGTATGCTTAGCATTAGGACTAAATTTAGGCTGTGTCACAGGTATTGCCTGTTTGCCTAACTTGATTTCTAACTTTTTAGAAATCGCAATAGACTCTTCATATCTAGCAGTCATATCTGAGAGTCTTTGTTCTGTTACTAGGTGCTTCTTCTTCTCTATGTCATATAGTTCTTGCATCTTGACATAGTCTCTTTCTTTCTTTTCAATTTTGAGGATAGCCTCATGATAGTCTACCTTGAGTTTGGCTATCTCTTCCGTGTTACCGGTAGTAGACATCTCTCTTATATCTTCAATAAGATTGGACAGTCTAGCTAACTCGTTTGTGTATGCCTTAATCTCTTTTCGAGATTGCTTATACTTGTCGAGCACAGTTTTGTGATCTTCAAGTAATTCGCTAAAGGCATTTTCTAATTCATCGAAAGTAAAATCATCATATAGAGGGTTTGAAGATACCTTATCAAATGCCATAAGACAGACATTTGCATTGCCGCAGGGTCTATCCTCTTCTTCTGTATCACTGGCATCACTTTCATGCCAGATACTTGTGTTGGCATACTTTCGACCGGATGTTGCTTTTCTGCTTGATCTTGATCTGTCATATGGACTGCTTTTCTTTGAAGTTGGACAGTCCTTCTTCATGTGCCCTGTCTTCTTGCATCCAAAGCAAATGGTTTCATCTTCATTGCTTTCTTGGACATCTTTCTTCCTTCTGCTTGATTTCTAAAACTTTAGGAATCTTCGAAAGTTCTTCACAAGTAGGGCCTATTCATCACCACTTGATGATTCTTCATCAGAGTCATTACATATTGATTTTCTTGCTTGAGCTTTGAAAGTAATAGATTTTTCTTTTGGTGTTGCTTCTTCAAACTCTTGCAAATCAAGTTCATGGGTCATCAGCTTCCCCATCAGTATTTCCAAGGACATAGTGGTGAAATCGTTTCCTTCAATAATTACTGTGGCTTTTGGATTCCAGTTCTTGATTAGAGCCCGTAGCACTTTTCTGATCTTCTCATGATTGCTGTAATTCTTGCCAAAAGATTGCAGAGGATTAGTTGTATCAAGGAAACGAGTAAACATCTGTGTAATTGACTCACCGGGTTTCATCTTGAAAGATTCATATTTCTGTGTCAGTCTACTAATTTTGGATTCCTTCACTTGGGAAGTACCTTCATGAGTTACCTCAAGAAGTTTCCAAATTTCGTGAGACGTCTTACAGGTTGAAACTCTGTTGAACTCTGTTTTGTCAATTGCACAGAATAGTGCATTGATGGCACGAGCATCTAGACTAGCCTTAGCTTTTTCAGCTTCAGTGTATTTGTCATGAGGCTTGTCTACAAGATGGCCTTCAACCACTGTGGGTGCTGGTTTCTTATAACCATCAATGACTATAGACCAACGATCAAAGTCAAGAGATTTTAAGAAGAATGTCATTCGTGTTTTCCAATAGGTATAGTTTGTTCCATCAAATAGGGGAGGTCTATTTGTGGATTGCCCTTCACCGTTGAATATTGATTTCACGGCTGCCATATATATACTCTCTGAGGTTTGTGTAGGAACAAAATAGTAAAGCGTAATACTCTAGAGGGGGGGTGAATAGAGTTGGCAGCGAAAAATGCTAATTAAAAATGTTAGCAGCACAATCACAGAATATTAATCACAACTGAAATAATGTAAAGGCAAAGTTAAGAGAGCAAACGCAAAGACAGCGATGTATACTGGTATCCCTCTGTTGAGGACTAATCCAGTCGGTAGAACTCTTGCTACCAGTTGAATCCACTATTGGAAAAACCGCAAGTTTTCTTACGAAGTCCTTGCAACTTCTACAACGCGAGCTTTGATACGAAGAACTCGTCCAACTTCAAATGTGAAGAGGTATTCTTCAATCAAGCCTTCTGATTACAATCTCTCAGAAACTTCTAGACCGTACCGCACTGGCAAATTGACTAGAGGATTGTAATTGGCTTGGGATCTGAAATTGAAAGCTCTAGAAAACTCTTTGGAAGACTGAAAGCTTTAGATAGAGAGAAGATTGAAAGTGAATGAGTGAATTGAAATGATCGAAATCTTTCTCTATTTATAGGAGTTCCAAAGGCAGACTTCTGTCAGAATTTGGGCAGAATTCGGGCAGAACTCTTTGAGCAAATCTCGGTCAAATTCGCAACTGCAGGAGGACCAAGTTCCAAAGATTCAAAATCATAACGGCCACCAACCGAACTCTGACCGAACTCTGGCCGAACTCGGTCCGAGTTCTGTCAGGGTTAAGTCAGGGTTTAGTTAGGGTTTTTGAAAAAGCTTTTGGTGATTTTTGAAAACCTTTTTGAAAACCTTTTTGAAAACCTTTTTGTAAACCTTTTTGAGAGGTTATTTTAAAAACATTTTGAACTCATTTGAGGGTAGCCTATTTGCCAGTACGACTCGGTGTACAACATATTCCTAGACTCAAATAAAATGAAAAATACATTGCATAAGGAATTACAGACTCGAGTAGGCAAACAGATCTTCGGTCTTGAATGGAGTGGATAGCCAATCTTGATCATGTCCAAGAATCCGAGATGTTCTGACTAGCTTCGTATATCCAAACAGAGTTTGATCAATTATTAAAATCAGGTTGACCATATGACCAATGGGCCAACAATCTCCTCCATTTTGATAATTGACAAACTATGAATGATATAACATTAAGCTAAGCTTGTTCAAAAAATATCAAAAAGTAGAAATTGTTCATATCCTGTATAATCTCAAAAGAAATGTTAGATCTTTAATTTTCTCCCCCTTTGTCACTTAGCAAAATAATTGCAAAAGAGAAGGCTCCCCCGTAATCAATGCATAAGTAACAAATAGTGAGAAAACATATAAAAGGCATAAAAATTTGAGAAATACATTACAGCATGTATTGTTACAGATTATCATAACAGGCATGTAATGTTTCAAGAAAAAAATCTCAGGCATGCTATTTCACAGGCAGTTTGTAATGAAGAAGCAGTATAAAGAGATAGTGCTAATAATTAAAACAAAGTGCTGAAATAAATTGAAATGCCATAACTGAAACACCATAAACATGGCCATGAATGATAATAGAACTGAATCAAACTACAAAGTGCTGATAATAACTAGAAAGTACTGATAAAAATAAAAGAAATACTGATAAAAACTTGAAATGTTGGAGCATTTCCAAGTGTACAATAAAATGTCACTAAAAAATTAAATCACATCTCCTCATCACTATCCTCGTCATCACCAACATCAGCTCGACCAGCATGTCCTGAAGGACCAGCACCAGAAGTACCAGCGCCAGAGGGATGAGTATGGGCGCCAGCATAGAACTCACCAACGTAGTCACGAGGTGCACGATACCAATCATAGGCGTTACCTGGCTGGAAGTAGGCATGGATAGCCTCATCCTTACAGCGGTAACCCGAAAAAGCTGGATCTCGAGGGATGGAACCGGCTGAATGACCAGTCTGAGCGAAACGAAGATCAACCAAGGAGTTTGCCATCGCCTGATAACGGGTGACGTCGCGGAACTCACGCTCGCGAGCCATGTCCGTCATCGAGACGTACAAAGCAGATAAATGCTGATGTATGCCCTCAAATGTCATGGCATACTGATGAGGTGGTGGAGGAGGTGCAGTAGGAGGAGCAATAGGTGGAGCTGTAGCAGTCATGCTACGACGAGATAACTGAAAAAACTTGGGCTTAGGGTCCTGAGTACAAGTCGACAGATCGATATCGAAGCGCTGAAAGATGTGTGGAAGAATCATCGCGTAAAAGAGATTTCTATCTCTTGCACGACAACGACCCATCATCTGAATCATGGTCTTAGGGGCAGAAAATGGAATCCCCTTAAGAATGTGGTACATGGCGGACAGCTCAAGAGAAGTCACATCATCCTTTGAAGTAGATTTTGGAAGAATAGTAGAATAGATGATGCGATGCAATTCATAGTTAAACAAGTTCAGGTTGTTAGCCTTGAACTTTCCAGAGCATACTCTATCAGGTGCACAGAGTTCTGCTTTGAAACTTGCGAGTGTCGTGCCTTCAGGAAAGTCAAAATCAGTGATATCGACTAGCGGTTCACCTTCGTTAGGGATACCAAGGATCTCCGCTAAGAGGCTATCATCGAAATTGATATCAATACCTCTAACACGTGTGGTCACATCGAAAGTGTCTAATATGAGATTGCAATAGAATAATCTAATGGCATTAGTTGCTATAGGAAAGCAAATTTTAACAAATAAGTGTAACCCTAATGCCTCAAATAAATGATGATGATCAGGAAAAACAGTCCATTTGACTAGAGCGCCTGTGCATATGGATCGCATAGAAAAATTACCATACCACAGTAGGGCTTGGTCGAGGGTTTGAAAGAAAACCCGTCGAACGCACCGTCGCTCGTTTGGACCGGCGAAAAGAGTGAATCCGTATGTGGATGCGAAGATGACCCTTCCTCACTAGGGGTCGTCTTCTTTCTCTTAGATGGATTGAATTTAGGTGCCATATGTGCAAATTGGAATAAAAATGCACTAATTGAAAGGTGGAGAGAGATGGAGTTATACCTCACGAACTCAAGATATATCGTAGAGAACGACGATCTCCGCACTATTCCAAATTTTGGAGAGATTTTACCACTTGGATTGGATGGAATAGGGTGGTGAAGAACTAGGGTTTTGATGCTCGGGTCGGATGCTGCTGCTGTTTGAAATAGTTTGGAAGCAATGAAGAAGAAGGGCTGCTCGGGTTCTGTATATATAACCAGACACCCTCAACCGAACTCGGGCCGAATTCGGTCAGAGCTCTGGCCGAATTCGCCTAGGGTTCTGTAAAGTTGATTTTTTTTTGCCATTCTTTTTCATTGTCTCATTTCAAATATTTAATTCAAAGATTAGTTATTTTAGCTTTCAATTAACATAATTAATATTATTTTATGAATTAAATGTCGTTACACAGCAATTGTCTCATATTAGCTGTAGGAGTACTGTCCCAGCTGGCGGAGGTTCACCGGGGAACTCTTAAGTACCGCTTCGCTTCAATCGTAGTTATGGTGACAGACAGACTCTTTATTGGCTTGTCTCTAACATAGTTTTTGCATAATGATATATAATCATAAAACAAAATCAATTAATATTATTGACGTCCAAAATTTCTAATTCTCGACGTAAATAATTGAAACGATCTTCCGCTAGAGGTTTAGTGAAGATGTCAGCTAGTTGATTTTCAGTATCTATGTACACAAGGTTTATATCTCCATTTTGATGATGATCTCTAAGAAAATGATGTCTAATCTCGATATGTTTAGTACGAGAGTGACATACTGGATTCTTAGTCAAATTAATAGTGCTCGTGTTATCACAGAAAATGGGAATATATGTGTAAAATAAATTATAGTCTTCTAAGGTTTGTTTCATCCACAAAATCTGAGCACAACAACGTCCTACGGCGATGTACTCAACCTCTGTTGTTGATAGGGCTACAGAATTTTGCTTTTTACTAAACCAAGAGACTAAAGCTTTGCCTAAGAAATGACATGTGCCACTTGTACTTTTTCTATCAACTTTGCATCCAGCAAAATTTGCATCCGAATAACCAATAAGGTCAAAGGACTTAGTTTTGGGATACCACAAGCCAACAGAAGCAGTGCCTTTAAGGTATCGAAAGATACGCTTAACTGCGGACAGATGTGATTCCTTTGGGTTAGCTTGAAAACGTGCACACAGGCAAACACTAAACATTATATCTGGACGACTAGCAGTTAAATAAAGTAAACTACCAATCATACCTCGATACTTATGTGTGTTGACTGGCTTGCCTTGTTCATCTGAATCAAGCTTTGTTGAAGTTGTCATTGGAGTGCCAATAGGTTTGACATTGTTCAGATCGAACTTCTTTAGCAAGTCTTTTGTGTACTTGGCTTGATTTATGAATGTCCCATTATCAATTTGTTTGATTTGCAATCCGAAAAAGAATTTCAGCTCTCCCATCATGCTCATCTCAAACTCATTCTGTATACACTTAGAAAATTCTTGACACAGAGATTCATCAGTAGATCCAAATATAATATCATCAACATAGATTTGAATTAAAAGCAGCTTGCCATTAAAAGATTTAATAAACAGTGTAGTGTCAACCTTGCCTTTTGAAAAACCGTTGTCAAGTAGAAAAGAACTTAAACAATCATACCAAGCACGAGGTGCTTGTTTTAAACCGTATAAGGCTTTCTTCAACTTGAAAACATGATCTGAGTTTTTAAAATCCGTGAAACCTGGAGGTTGAGCTACAAAAACTTCTTCTTTTATAAAGCCATTTAAAAAAGCACTCTTTACATCCATTTGAAAAAGTTTGAAATCATGAAAACATACAAATGCACATAACATACGAATGGATTCTAATCTCACAACTGGGGCATAAGTCTCATCGTAGTCGATACCTTCTTCTTGATTGTATCCTTGAGCTACGAGTCGAGCCTTATTACGAGTCACTAAACCATTCTCATTCAGTTTGTTTCGGAATACCCAACGGGTGCCAATGACCGGATGATCAACAGGCCTGGGAACAAGTTCCCAAACTTGATTCCGTTCAAATTGGTTTAATTCCTCTTGCATAGCATCTATCCAAAAACTATCATTACATGCTTCATCAATAGTTTTGGGTTCTAGCTGTGAAATAAATGCAACACTAGAAACAATATCTCTACAGGATGTACGAGTACTTACTCCCTTGGTAATATCACCAATTACCAAATCCTTTGGATGATTAGCTGTAAATTTCAACCTTTTCGCTTGATTTTGAAGGTAGCTGGTTCCTGGATCTTCTCTAGGAGGTTCAGCTAGTGCAGAGCTTGGTTGAGAATTAGCTGGAGTTGAGCTTGGTACAGATGTATCTTCGTCATTGTCATCAATTGTCATTTGATTCAATTCATCAAAAGTGACATTGATTGACTCTTCGATGATCATGGTACGTTTGTTGAAGACTCTGTATCCTTTGCTCTTGGCCGCATAACCTAAAAATATACCTTCATCGGCCTTTTTATCAAATTTTCCCAAATTGTCTATTGTATTAAGAATAAAACATTTACAACCAAAAATTCTAAAGTATGAAACTGAAGGAATTCTATCAAACTATAACTCAAATGGAGTCTTCTTCGATTTGGGTCGAATTAGAACTCTATTGAGAACAAAGCAAGCTGTGTTGACAGCTTCAGCCCAAAAATATTTGGGTAGACTAAACTGGTTTAACATTACTCTGGCCATTTCGGTTAGAGTTCTGTTCTTACGTTCCACAACTCCATTTTGTTGTGGAGTCCTAGGGCAGGAGAACTCGTGTATAAAATCGTGTGTGTCACAAAATTGCTCAAAATCAGCATTCTCGAATTCGCCACCATGAACGCTTCTAATGCGAGTGATCATGTAACCTTTTTCATTCTGAACTTTCTTGCAAAAGGCGACAAATTCGGATAATGCATCATTCTTGCGTGTCAAGAAATATACCTACGTGTATCTAGAGAAATCATCTACAATTACAAAAGCATAAAGTTTACCTCCGAGGCTAGCAACTCTGCTAGGACCAAATAAGTCCATATGAAGCAATTATAGAGGTCTAGTAGTACATACTGCGTTTACTGACTTGAATGTGGATCTGGTAGCTTTGTTCCTTTCACATTGGCTGCATACCAAATCCTTCTTGAATGTAATGTCCGGTAAACCGCGTACTAGCTTCTTTGTGGATAATCTTGATATTGTATCTATATTAGCGTGACCGAGTCTCATATGCCACAGATGACTCTCATCACTTTTGGCCATTAAGCATCTACCTGAAATGTTAGTTTCTTCTAACAAATAGAAAACATATATATTGTCTTCCCTGATACCTTCAAAGATAGTACTACCAGTTGAGCTATCAACTATAGTACATTTGTCTTTGCCAAAGTTGATTCCATAACCATGATCAGCTAGGTGACTTATGCTGAGTAGGTTATGTTTCAACTCGGTAACCAGACAGACATCCTTAATCACAGGATAGGGAGACTTACCAACATCACCGATACCAATAATATACCCTTTCAAGTTATTACCGAAGGAGACATAGCCTTCCTTCTTTTTCTTCGACAGTGTTGCAAATAGGGTAGCATCACCGGTCATATGCCGTGAGCAACCGCTGTCGAGGATCCATTTGCTTCTAGCATGTGAAGGGTGTTCCACCTACAAAACAGTTTGCAGATGAAACCTTTGGTACCCACTTCTTGTAGGGTCCTGAATTGTTAGCTTTAGGTATCCAAGCATAAACATTTAAATCAACAAGCTTTCTCATTCTACATGCAGATGATATATGACCAATAAGGCCACAATAATGACATTGTGCATGTCGAGTGTTGAAAGCTGAGTGGTGTGCATGGTTGGTAGGTTTAGGTTTTCTAGTATAGAAGAAAGCATACCTATAATCTTGTTTGGGCTTAACCTTTTGGGGTAAAGGTTTGATAGGGTTAGGTCTGACAGTGTTTGACTTGGGAATGTTCCGATTTCTCGGTAAGTGACACGTGTTAGGGAAGGAAGCAGCAGGCTCAGGCTGTTTTCCTAACCTAATTTCCAATCTTTTGGAAGTGTCATACAACTTAGTATAATCAGAAGTGAGTGATTCCATTCTGATTTGTGCACATCGAAGACTTTTCTTCTCTATGAAAAGTTCTTCTTTCAGTTGGTCGATAACTTTGTCTTTTTCTTCAGATGACTTGGTAGTCTCGTGAAATAAGAGCTTTATTGAAGAAAGCTCACTAGACTCACTAACATTATTTCTAACCTCGGCTAGTAGGTCGGTAAGTCTACCTATTTTACCTTTGTACTCTTTGAGTACCTTCTTAGAGGTCTGATACTTACTACGCAGTTTCCTGTAATCAGTCATCAGGTCACTGAAGGCATCTCCTAATTGCTCAAAGGTGAAGTCATCATAAGTATCAACTACAGGTTCAGTAGGTACCTGATCGGATGCCATAAAGCATACATTTGTAGCGTCTTCTGATTGTTCGTCTTCTGAGTCGCTGTCTTCACTTTCATGCCATATACGGGTGTTGGCATACTTCCGTGATGTTGATCTCTTCAGGTTCCCTTTTTCATACCTGTTGCTCTTCTTGCTTGATAATGAGTTTGTGGGACAATCCTTCTTCATGTGTCCCTTCTTCTTGCAACTATAGCAGACAGCATCTTCTTGGTACCAGTTGTTGATGTTGTTTTCTTTGACTCTCTTCTCATGTCTCATGAATCTTTTGAACTTCCTTGCTATGAGTGCTTGATCTTCAGCGTCAGATCCACTGCTGTCTGAGTCATCTTCAGCAGCTTTTCTGTGTTGAGCCTTGAGGGTGATAGTCTTCTCCTTTGGTGCAGGCTCTTCAAAATCTTGTAGCTCCAGTTCATGAGTGAGTAGCTTACCCATGAGTACTTCGAGGGACATAGTTGTGAGGTCGTTCCCTTCAATGATTGCAGTAGCCTTTGGAATCCAGTTCTTGGTGAGAGCTCGCAGGAGTTTGCGAATCTTTTCATGGTTACTGTAATCTTTGCCTAGGGAAGACAAAGGATTTACAATATCCAAGAACCTCTCGAACATTTGTGTAACTGTTTCATTGGGCTTCATTTTGAACGCCTCGTACTCTTGAGTAAGTCTGCTGACTTTAGATTCCTTGACTTGAGTCGTGCCTTCATGTGTGACTTCGAGTAGCTTCCATACTTCATTAGCCGTTGTGCAGATAGACACCCTGTTAAATTCAGTTCTGTCTAAAGCACAAAAAAGAGCATTAATGGCACGTGTGTCAAGACTGGCCCTTTTCTTTTCTTCCTCTGTATATCTGCTATGGGGTTTTTCAACTAAAACTCCATCAACATTTATACGAGGTGGCTTCTGATAGCCATCAAGAACAATAGACCATAAATCAAAGTCAAGAGATTTCAAGAAGAAACTCATCCGTATTTTCCAATATGTATAATTCGTACCATCAAACAATGGGGGTCTGTTTGTGGCCTGGCCTTCACTTGTGAATTTTACAGTTGCCATGTATTGTGCTGTGATCTATATAACAGTTAATTAAAATGAATAAATAATTGCACTGTTACCTTTGCTTTACCTGTAACACCCGCTTTGATACCAATTGTAGGAACGAAATAGTAAAGCGTAATACTCTAGAGGGGGGTGAATAGAGTTGGCAGCGAAAAAATGCTAATTAAAAATGTTAGCAGCACAATCACAGAATATTAATCACAACTGAAATAATGTAATAGCAAAGTTAAGAGAGCAAATGCAAAGACATCGATGTATACTGGTATCCCTCTGTTGAGGACTAATCCAGTCGGTAGAACTCTTGCTACCAGTTGAATCTACTATTGAAAAAACTGCAAGTTTTCTTACGAAGTCCTTGCAACTTCTACAACGCGAGCTTTGATACGAAGAACTCGTCCAACTTCAAATGTGAAGAGGTATTCTTCAATCAAGCCTTCTGATTACAATCTCTCAGAAACTTCTAGACCGTACCGTACTGGCAAATTGACTAGAGGATTGTAACTGGCTTGGGATCTGAAATTGAAAGCTCTAGAAAACTCTTTGGAAGACTGAAAGCTTTAGATAGAGAGAAGATTGAAAGTGAATGAGTGAATTGAAATGATCGAAATCCTTCTCTATTTATAGGAGTTCCAAAGGCAGACTTCTGTCAGAATTCGGTCAGAACTCTTTGAGCAAATCTCGGTCAAATCCGCAACTGCAGGAGGACCAAGTTCCAAAGATTCAAAATCACAACGACCACCAACCGAACTCTGGCCGAACTCTGGCCGAACTCGGTCCGAGTTCTGTCAGGGTTAAGTCAGGGTTTAGTTAGGGTTTTTGAAAAAGCTTTTGGTAATTTTTGAAAACCTTTTTGAAAACTTTTTTGAGAGGTCATTTTAAAAACATTTTAAACTCATTTGAGGGTAGCCTATTTGCCAGTACGACTCGGTGTACAACATATTCCTAGACTCAAATAAAATAAAAAATACATTGCATAAGGAATTACAGACTCGAGTAGGCAAACAGATCTTCAGTCTTGAATGGAGTGGATAGCCAATCTTGATCATGTCCAAGAATCCGAGATGTTCTGACTAGCTTCGTATATCCAGACAGAGTTTGATCAATTATTAAAATCAGGTTGACCATATGACCAATGGGCCAACAGTTTGTTATATAAAAATATAACCTGCTCTGATACCAATTGTAGGACCGTTGAGCACCTCTAGAGGGGAGGTGAATAGAGTATGTGTGTGCAGCGAAAAATAATCACCAATTAAAAACTAGCTATGGCAGTGAAATAAGAGACAAAAAATATAATGCAGCAAGAGATAGAGAATTCAAACTCAGCGACACAGCGATATATACTGGTATCCCTCTGAGAGGACTAATCTAGTCTCGAGTACTCTTGCTCGATGTTAATCCACTATGGCACAAGCTTTAACTGAGAGCTTGCAGTCTCTTACAACACCGTGCTTGGTGACAAGTGCACGACCGACTTCACAACACCATGCTTGGTGACGAGCGCACGACCAGCTCCACAACAAAAAAAGTTGCTGAACTTGGAACGACCTCTTTACAACTCTTGGAATACCAAAAGACTCTAAATCAACTCTGATATTACTGGCTTTTGGCTAAGAGGTGTATAGGTATGATTTGAAAATCTTGGATTGTTTGAAAACACTTGAATAGTAGAGAAGAGAAGATGCAGAGTGAATGAATGATTTGAAATGAAAAGTTCTTCTCTATTTATAGGTGTTTTCTGGGACCGAACTCGGACAGAGTTCGGGCAGAGTTCGGATGCAGATATCTCGTAAAGAGACGTTGCTCGCAGATTTGGAGGCAACAGAAGTTTGAATACAAACTGACCGAACTCGGACAGAGTTCGGTCCGAACTCGGGCCGAACTCGGTTATGAGTTCTGTTAGGAGATTTTTGAAATATTTTATCAGAAATTATTTTCAAAGATATTTTGGAATATTTTGTAAAAAGATGGATAGGCTTTTTAGAATGTGGACTGGGATAACCCTAAGCCAGTATTACCAAAACTGATTTTACAAAATAATTCCTAGACTCAATAAAATATAAAATACAGAATAAAATATAAAATGAGTCATCTTCAGATTTGATGATGTTGATGCTTCGTTGATGCAGTACAACGTCCGTTAAAATTGATTTCATATATCCTGAAATGATTAGCAACAGTTTGTATATTTTGGGTATTGACTTAAGTGCATGTTGATTATCGAAATCGGGTGTGACCATGGAATGGGCCAACATGGATGGGATCGGCTAAGCTTTATATGCAAACTTAAGCATATGGATATATAACTTTGCATATATAACTTTGCATATATGTATTAAATATTCAGAGGTTCTCAGGTGAAAAGCTTCTGAATATGGGATCAGTACAATATTCTTCTAATAAGTTTGCAAATTTTTTACGTATATTATCTGGATCTAAATATTGTATAAAAATAATGACATTGGATGATTACCTTCTCTAAGGTTTATTAGAAGAATATTATCTTCTCTGGATATATATTTAATAGATAAATTTTTGGTGTAATCTTTATAGATTATTTGATATAATCTTTTGATGAGTATTTGATTGTAGTTGTCCAAACAACATTCCTATTTATGGGATGGATCTATTAAGATGCCACTTGCCAATATTTTGATTGTTCATAAAATATTTACGTCATGCTAAAAGATTTGTTCCTCTAGTGGATATTTCTTAATGATTCAGATTGTTCTCTATCCCTCCCTCTGATGTGGTAGGATGACAATGTGCGGGTACGTTGTTTGGATTTATGAGCAATTTTCATGGTTCAGGAAATAATAATTAAATAAATAAATAAAAAGGACATGCTATTTTTCATTGTGTGGGTATCTGTCATAAAGAACTCCATGACATTTCTTTTTATGTGTTGGAGTATTTGTATCATGTCCTATATGTTGTTGTTCTCTGGATGTATATCCTCAGTAGATTATTATATAAATTTTGTTATGTTGATAATATCCTATTTTGTCAAATTAAAAATTCATTTTTGAATCATGCAAAGAGATTCACATGCCAATAATTATTTTATTTGAGTTTTAATGTTCAAATATGCATGTACATAAGGTTTTGGACATGATTCAGTTTTGTAAAATTTAGTCAATATTTAAAATTTTGGTACCTTTTGTGACTAGCAATAGTCGTCTAATATTCTAAATAGACCCATTGAAACAAGATGTCGCCAAAGTGACCTCTCTTGCGTAGATAGTCTATGAGAGATGTTAGATGTTTGTGTGTGTACATTCATGCGAGTATTAGCCGGCCCAAAGGAAGGTTAATACTTGGCCGAATTGCACACATACTTGTGGTAATAAATGTGTGACAATTATAAGGTTTACATGTGAATAATAACCCGATCCAAAGATAGGCTTATTATTTGACATGACTTATTGTCAACGTTTGATCATTACACCAAGAGTACCACTTGCAGTTAATATCACTGTCCAAAGACTTAATATTAATGATGTACTAGGTATCTTGAGATGGGATTCACCATTATTTGAATTTGTTTGACTATATTTTAAGCTATGGTTATTTGTTAGAGCATGTTTGTTTTTTGTTGCTTTGTTCTCTTTACAGTTAATATTGTTAAAATATCTGCCAATAAAATTTTAATTTTCATGTTTAATGGGATAAACTTTAAGGGCAAAAAAAAATGAATATATTAGCTGCTAAGGGTCCAGATCAAAAGAAACAACAATATAAAACTAATAGTTGTTCTTTTGTGATAAGACAGGACACATAAGAAAGAAATGTACAAAGTATCACGCATGGCGTATAAAGAAATATACATTTCTAAATTTGGTCTGTTATGAGGTTAATTTAGATTTAGTACCTAAAAATACGTGGTGGTTAGATTCTGGTGCTACTACCCACATTAGTGTTTTAGACAAGATTACCTGAGCTACCGAAAGCCAATTGATGGTGAAAGATACATCTATGTGGGTGGCGGCAAATCGGTAAAAATGGAAGCAATAGTACTTTTTTTGTTATTATTAGAAACCGATTATTATTTGGATTTGATAGACACTTTTATTGTACCGTCTTTTAGACGAAATTCAGTTTTAGTTTTCTTAATGGACAAATCTGGTTATCATTGTTCATTTGGAAATAATAAGTTTAGTCTATCTTTAAACCCAAATATTATTGGTAACGGTTCCTTTAAGGTTTATGATCACCTATATTCAGTTGAAACTATTGCAGTTTAAATGAAACCTTGCAAGTGGAGTCATGTGGTACTAAACACAAAATTAACAATAAATATTTTTAGTCTCATTATGACATAAGCGATTAGGTCACATCTCTAGAAATAGAGTTGAACGACTTGTGTCTGATGAGATTTGAATTTTATTGACTCTATAGACTTTAATGTCTATATTAATGTGTAAAGAAAATACAGACCAAAGTTCAATTGTAAGCAGCTACTTTATTGGCTATGCTGACAAATCAAGGGGGTAATAATTATACGATCCCACACAAAAAAAAATTTTGAGACGAGAAGTATAATATTTTTTGAGGATGTTGAGTTTGGGGGAGAAATAAAGTCAGGATCATTGTCTCTGAGAAGGAATCAATTACGATTTCTACTATCACTTTTGGCGATGTGCAGGATTCTATACCTGTCATGATCAAGAAGTAAATTCGGAGCCTCAATAAGACAATGTCGAATTACCTCTATAAGTCGTTGTTGAGATACCTTAACAACGATAATGTAGCGGTACCACATTCAAGATAAGGTAATTATTCCTAAGGAACAAACTCAACAACCTCAAGAACCGGTAATATTAAGATGGTCCACCCGAGAAAGGAGAAATATAATTTCGGACAATATTGTCATATTTCTCTAGTAACGTGAGGAAAACTATGGAATATTGGAAGGTGATTCAATCATCTTCCGTCGGGCCATGGAAAGTTCCAACTCTTAAAAGTGGATTGAGGAAATAAATAAGGAGTATAAGTCTATGCAAGACAATAAAGTTTAGGAACTTGTCACATTACCAAAAGATACGAAGTTTATTGGTTGAAAATGGATATTTAAAACCAAGAAAGATTCGAAAGGATAATGTGGAGAGGTATAAAGTATGTCTTGCAGCTAGTGACTTTACTCAAAAGTCAACGATTGATTTTAAAGAGACTTTCTCTTTGGTATCTTTGAAAGACTCTTTTAAAACAATCACAACACTTATTGTACATTTTGATCTTGAGTTACATTAAATAGATGTCAAAATTGTGTTTCTCAATGGTAACATCGACGAAACAATTTATGGTACATGCAGAAAACTTTGTGTCGAAAGACCCAAATAATATGGTTTGTATATTGACAAAATCTATTCATAGACTCAAGCAGGATTCTCGTCGAAGGTACTTAAAGTTTTACCAAGTGATTATCTCGTTTGGTTTTGAGATAAACACTGTTGAAGATTGTGTGTATCACAAGTTCAGTGGGAAAAGGAATAATTTTCTGGTTTTGTATATTGATTAAAGTATTCAATGCAAACCAGGTTACACCTCTCGTCAAAGGAGACAAATTCGATCTCAATCAAGTGCCCTAAGGTTAGCCTTAAAATTAAAAAAATACAATAGATTTTCTTCATGTCAATTGTAGGGGTCTAATGTATGCTCAAGTATGTACGCGTCAGGATATTGCATACATATTAGGATGTTAGGCAGATATTTAAGCAAATATTGATGGATCATTGGGTAGCAGCCAAACTACTTAAGTAATTAATAGAGAACAAGAAATTATATGCTCTTTATAGGAGATCGGATAATTCTGGAGATCATAAGGTATTCCGACTCCGATTTTGTTGGATGCCAACACAGCAGGAGATCCACATCAGGTTATGCTGACTAATGGAGATATATTTTGGATGAGTGTCAAACATGCACTCATAATTTCTTCCACCATGACAATAAGGTTTATAACAAGCTGTGGGGCATCTATTTAGGGAATATGGTTGCAAAATTTTGTCACAAGGCTGCGCCTACAGTACGGTGTTGAAAGACCACATAAATTATGGTGTGACAATAAATCAGCAGTACTGTATTCCAATAACAACATAAACTTGTATAAGTCAAGAATATTGACATAAAGTTTCTAGTTGTGAAGGAAAGAATTCAGAATGGTTAAAATATCCATATAGCACATTAAGACAAACTCCATGTTAGCGGATCTGCTCACAAAAGTATTATCACCTAAGGTCTTTCATGAGCATACTGCTCATATGGGTGTTAATTAATAATATGGCAATATAGTGGGAGGTTGTATTTTATGTATTTGGGTGCTATTTGGTTTTGGACATATTTATGTATTAAAGTAATTTGGATATTTATCTGATCAGATATATGGAAATTCGGTTCATTCTGTTTTCATTATGTTAAAGTATTTGATCTCACTAAAGTTAAGGAGGACCAGTTGGAAATAAACATGTATTGATCACATTGCGTATAATTTCCATGCTACGTATCCATGATTGATCTATGTTGTTTAGCTATATTGGTATATGTGACCATTGTGTTGGCATATTTTATTTTGAGTAATTAACAGCATCTTCGTAGTTTAGTCTTCTGTTCTTCAGATACTCAGAAGATGCACTACATGGAGTTATTCACTTCAAGAGCTTCCTCCTTCGTCCTGAAGACCGTAGCAGTTACCGGCGTTCCCTACATTTAGTCGGCATCTTCCTGCTTAGAGTCTTCGTGTCTGTACTGGTCTAGGTATTTCTGTAAAACACTAAAGGATGGATGATAACTTAAAGCACAAATCGAAAATCAAGTAATTCAGAGCGGCATACCGGCGGTATGCTCCGGCATACCGGCGGTATACCGTTCTTGTGTCCAGAAAAGTTTCTGTGACAAAAAGCGGCATACCGACGGCATGCTACGGCATACCGGCGGTATACCGTTTTCGTGTCCAGAAAAGTTTCTGTGACAATAAGCGGCATACCGACGGCATGCTTCGGCATACCGGCGGCATACCGCTTTCTGTGTCCAGAAAGTTGCTGTCTCGAATTGTCGGCATACCGACGGCATGCTGCGGCATACCGGCGGCATGCTGTTTCCTAGCAACACAATAGATGCTGTGATTTATTGTCGGCGGCATACCGGCGGCATGCCGTTTCTTATAGCTCTAAAACTTTCTGTGACTTTAGTCGGCATACCGACGGTATGCTCCGGCATACCGGCGGTATACCGAATTTCGAATAATCTGCTTTCGATTTGGTCTGACATGCATTAATGGCCGCATTTAATGCTCTTGAACGGTCATAAATATGACCGTTACTATTTGGCCGGCATACCGGCGGTATGCCGCGGCATACCGACGGCATGCCGGTCTGCGTACACTCAGAAGCATTAAATGCCACCCACTCTTGGTTTTCTTATAAAAGGAAGCTCTCTCTCTCTTGAGCTTCTTCACCAACTCTTCCATAAATTTTCCAACAACCAAGAGCTCCACCATTAATACTCTCTCAAAGCTTTTTATTGTCATCCTCTCCCAAAGTGCTAGAGTATTAAAGAGTTGTATATTTCGATCTTCACGTGTTAGAAGATCAGCAAGTTCTCATTCTCTTTTGTTTGAAGTTGGCGAGCCTTCGTAAGAAAACTCGTGTGTAGAAGTTGGCGAGTCTTCGGATCCAAACTCGTGTTGAAGTTGGCGAGTTCTTCGGATCCAAACTCGTGTGTACTATTTGCATAATAGTGGATTAAAGCCGGAGAGAGTTCCGGGACTGGATTGCCTCAAAAGAGGATACCAGGATACATCCTTGCGTTTGCGTTTGATCTTTCTACTATTTACTCTTTATTGCATCATTTGTTATAGTTTATTTTTTATTTCCCTATTCACCCCCCCTCTAGGGTTCTACAATTGGTATCAAAGCTTTGTTCTCTTGTTTTGGATTTACACCCTTGAGTGATCCATGGCCTCTAACCCTAGCATCAACACGTTTCACAATGAGGGACACTCCACAAATAGGCCTCCCCTATTTGATGGTACCAACTATAACTATTGGAAGATTAGGATGGGCATTTATCTCAAGTCCATAGATTTCGATTTATGGGATTGCGTGATAAATGGCATCCCTACTCCTTCCAGAGCTATAGAGGATATTGCTTCTGACACCTTTCGGGAAACACTCACTGAAAACATCAAAAAGCTTGCTTGTCGAGATGCCAAGGCAATGAACGCTCTTTACTGTGCTCTCGACAGTAGTGAATTCAATCGAATCTCTACTTGCAAGACTTCCAATGAAATTTGGAAGTTGCTTGAAGTTACACACGAGGGGACTTCACAAGTGAAGGAATCTAAGATCAGTAGACTCACGCAAGAATATGAGTCTTTTAAAATGAAACATGATGAATCTATTGCTAGCATGTTTACTCGCTTTGGTGATATTATTAACCCTCTCTCTTCTCTTGGAAAGGAATATCCCGCTCATGAAAAGATAAGGAAGATTCTTAGAGGTTTGACGAAAGCTTGGAGTCCTAAAGCTACCGCAATCATTGAGGGGAACGATCTTACCGTCATGAACCTAGAGACCCTCATGGGTAAGCTGATGACTCACGAGCTTGACATGAAGGATCAAGAGGAATCCTCCATTCAAGAGAAAGAGAAGGAGAAGACCAAAGAAAAGGAGAAGACTCTTGCTCTCAAAGCTTCAAGGTCCTACTCCAAGGATAGCTCCGACGACAATGAGTCGGACAACGATGAAGAAATAGCTCTCACAGCTAAGCACTTCAGGAAGTTCTTAAAGTTCAACAAGGCCAACCGCTCTAGACGGGACAATGAAGATGACCCGGCATGCTATCAATGCAGAAGACCCGGACACATCAAGAGGGATTGTCCGATGGTACGAAAAGATTCAAGCAAGTACGAGAAGCCAAGCAAGGGAAGCTCGTCCTCCAGAAAGTTCGCCAACACTAGCATTTGGTGTGAAAGCGACGCAAGCGACTCCGACAATGACAAGGAGTGCAAACACAATGCCAACGTTTGTCTCATGGCAACCGATGAGGTACTTGATGATTTTTCCTTAAACACTCTTACCTATGATGATTTGGAGAAAGCCATTCTTGAGTTACATGAAGAACACAAAGGTATTCGGAATAAATACAAGAAATCTCTTAAGGAGGTCGAGGCTCTTCAACTTGAAGTAGAGAGGCTCTCAAGCATCATTAGTGATGTGAAGGGAAAATCTCCTATTTCCGACACGGATGAAGTGGAGTCTTTGAGACTAAAACTTCAAGAATCTCTTGACACCATCAAGAAAAAGGATGATGAGATTCAATCCATGAGAAGCTCTTATGAGTTTGCCATGCACAAATGTCAAGATGCTAATAGAAGAGAATATTCCACTTCTATTAAGTATAATGATCTTCTTACACGGAGTAAGAATTCTAGTAATAAGAATTCCACTCACATGCATGCTCCTAGACCTCCCCACACTCATCACAATGCTAGGCATAACCATTACATGAACACTACACACAACTCCTCTTCTAACACTAGAAAAGGACCTTTTGTTAAAAAGAAAACTCCTCATCATGCATTTTTCTATCATCATAACACTCATGGTAGAACATCTCACACTAGAGACTCACATATGCACAATACTCACACTTCTTCTTTTAGATCTTCCTTAATGTGCAATTATTGTGGGTTGCTTGGTCATACTTCTAATTTTTGTTATACAAGAAAACAAGTTGACATGAGAGTTCTTAAATGGGTTCCTAAGACTAACACTCAAGGACCCATAAGATCATAGGTACCAAAATGTTCATCTTCAACTTATGTTGTAGGTGACGAATCCTTCTCATGCTAGAAGCAAGTGGATTCTCGATAGCGGTTGTTCACGGCACATGACCGGTGATGCTTCACTTTTTACAACGCTATCGATGAAGAAGGAAGGACATGTCTCCTTCGGTAACAATCTAAAAGGTTATATTATTGGAAATGGTAATATCGGTTCTCCTCCTTATCCTTGTATTAATAATGTATGTCTTGTTACTAATCTTAAGCATAACCTCCTTAGTATTAGCCATCTCACCGATAATGGCTATGATATCAAGTTTGTTAAACTCAAATGCTACATTACCGATAGCTCCAATGGAACTATTGTGTATGAAGGCATTAGAGAAAACAATATTTATGTTCTTTATCTTGTTGAAGGTACTAACAATGACAGGTGCCTAGTTGCAAAGAACGATGAGAGTTGGCTTTGGCACATGAGGCTTGGACACGCTAACATGGATACCATCTCTCGCCTCGCCTCCAAGAAGCTTGTACGAGGACTTCCTAGCATCCCCTTCAAGAAGGATATGGTTTGTGAAGAATGCGAGAAAAGTAAGTTGACCAAGTCATCTTTCAAATCCATCAACTCTGTGAGTACCACAAGACCCCTTCAACTTATTCATATGGATCTTTTCGGGCCTAGTAGAGTAGCTAGCCTTGGTGGCAAACTCTATGCCTTTGTTTTAGTTGATGATTTTTCAAGATTTACTTGGGTTATTTTTCTTGCTTGCAAAAGTGATACTTTTCGTGAATTTGTTGCTTTTTGTAAACGTGTTCAAAATGAGAAAGGCTTTTCTATTAACAAAATTAGGAGTGATCATGGAGGTGAATTTGATAATGTTGATTTCAAAAGATTTTGTGAAAAGAATAGTTTTGGACATGATTTTGCTTGTCCCCGTACTCCTCAACAAAATGGTGTTGTGGAGAGAAAGAATAGAACCCTTGGCGATATGGCCCGGGTCATGTTAAACCAATATAAGCTCCCTCAATATTTTTGGGCGGAAGCCGTCAATACGGCATGTCATGTAATTAATAGGGTCTTAATTAGACCTATTACTAAGAAGACTCCTTATGAGCTTTGGTTTAACAAAATTCCTTCTATTGAATATTTCAAGGTTTTTGGTTGCAATTGTTTTATTTTGAATACCAAGGATAACCTAGGCAAGTTTGAAGAAAAAGCCTATGAAGGAATATTCCTTGGATACTCTACTCATAGCAAAGGTTTTCGTGTTTTTAATAAAAGAAGTCTTGTTGTCGAAGAGTCAATCAATGTCTCTTTTAATGAACTCAACTCTTCTACATTCTCCTCCTCCGAGGATATTGATGACATCTCGTTTGGATTGGAGAACTCCTCTATTGAGGATCGTCCTTCTTCATCTAACAATGAAGTTGTGACCCCATCAAAAGAGTCTCCTCCTCTCGAGCCTCCTCCAAAGGATCTCCCAAGAGAATGGAGATTTGTCACCAATCATCCTAAGGAGCTCATCATTGGGGATCCTTCCTCAAGTGTTAGCACAAGATCCGCCACTCGTGATCTTTGTGCCAATGTGGCTTTTATCTCTCAAGTAGAGCCTAAAAATGTTAATGATGCTTTTCTCGATGAATTTTGGATGATAGCTATGCAAGAGGAGCTTAATCAATTTGAGCGAAGCAAGGTTTGGGAACTTGTCCCAAAACCTAGCAATCATCCCATTATTGGAACTAAATGGGTGTTTCGCAACAAGCTAAATGAAGATGGGTTAGTGACTCGTAACAAAGCCCGATTGGTTGCCCAAGGCTATAACCAAGAGGAAGGCATTGACTATGACGAAACCTATGCTCCGGTTGCACGTCTTGAATCCATTCGTATGCTTTGTGCCTTTGCTTGTTTTAATGACTTTAAGCTATTTCAAATGGATGTTAAGAGTGCTTTTCTTAATGGTATTATTAAGGAGGAAGTTTATGTTAAACAACCTCCCGATTTTGAAGATTTTCAATTTCCTGACCACGTTTTCAAACTTCATAAAGCCCTTTATGGCCTCAAACAAGCTCCACGTGCTTGGTATGAGCGTCTTAGCTCTTTTCTTGTTTCTCACAATTTTTTAAAGGGAAAAGTTGACACCACACTTTTTATTAAATCCCATGATGGGACTCTCTTATTGGTTCAAATTTATGTTGATGATATTATTTTTGGTTCTACTAACAACACACTTTGTGTAGAATTTGCCAAAGTTATGCAGGAAGAGTTTGAAATGAGTATGATGGGAGAACTCTCCTTCTTCTTGGGGTTACAAATCAAGCAAGGACCTAAAGGAACCTTCATCAATCAAGCAAAATATACAAGGGACCTCCTCAAGCGTTTCGACCTTGACTCATCCAAATCAATGAGGACCCCTATGGCTACAACGACCAAGCTTGACAATGATGAAGATGGCACATCGGTCGACATTCGTAAGTATAGAGGTATGATCGGTAGCTTACTTTATTTAACAGCTAGCCGTCCGAATATCATGTTTAGTGTCTGTTTGTGTGCACGATATCAAGCCAATCCAAAGGAATCACATTTGAGTGCCGTCAAGCGCATTTTTCGTTATCTCAAAGGCACCATTAACATGGGTCTTTGGTATCCGAAATCCTCATCCTTTGAGCTTCACGGCTTTTCGGATGCGGATTTTGCCGGATGCAAGATTGACCAAAAAAGCACTAGTGGCACATGTCAATTCCTCGGGAAGTCCTTGGTATCGTGGTTTAGTAAGAAGCAAAACTCTGTCGCCCTCTCAACCACTGAGGCAGAGTATATTGCGGCTGGTTGTTGTTGTGCACAAATTCTTTGGATGTCACAAACACTTTTAGATTATGGTATTTCTCATTCTTGTACCCCTATTAAATGTGATAACACTAGCTCTATCAATCTCACGAAAAACCCGATTTGTCACTCACGCACGAAGCACATTGAAATTAGACACCATTTTCTTCGTGACCATCAACAAAAAGGAGATATCCATCTTGAATTTATTGATACTACCTATCAATTAGCCGACATTTTCACTAAGCCCCTCCCGGAAGATCGCTTCTCTTTCCTTTGCCGTGAATTGGGCATTTTATCCTTTGATCCATAGTCTCTTTTGTCCGGCACACCGACGGTATACTACGGTATACCGGCGGCATGCCGTTTTTCGTAGCAGATTTAGGTTCTGTCTCGTTTTCCGGCATACCGTCGGTATACATCGGCATACCGCCGGCATGCCGTTTTTCGAAACAGAGTTATGTTCTGTTTCGTTTTTCGGCATACCGTCGGTATACGTCGGCATTCCGTCGGCATGCCGGATGACGGCGGAAATAATTCCTAAGATAAGCTGCGGGCCCACTATTTTATCTCTCCTCCTTTATTCCTTCCATCCTTTCTTTAATCCATCAAATCCCTCATTAATTACCCATCTCCTCAACTCCCCTCCTATTAATTACCCTTCTTATCACCTTTCCCCTTTTCTCTCCTCTTTTTACTCCACACATCAATTCACCCCATTACCCTTTCAACTACCCCATCACCCTTCCTCTTTAACCGTTTCCTCCTCCCCACCCTTTTTCAAACTCAACTCTTCACATCCCCCCTCTTCTTTAAAAACCCTCCTTCTTCCTTCTCCTCCACTACTACTTCTTCCTCTCACACCAAAGCCCAAAATCCTTCTTCATGGCCAACCCTAAGCGCCCCCGATCCTCTTCCTCCTCTTTCAACCCTTTCGTCCCGGTGGCGCTACCCTCCGGCTTTGACCAACGCGTTTTCTCCAACGCTTTGGCGGCTGAGCTTTGGTTCCAGCACTTCGTCAACCAGAACGTGTTCAAAGGACGGGCTATCAACTGGAACCTCTTCCCCGGTCACGTCCCGTTGTTTGACGATGTCGGTCTATCCTCCCTTCTTAGGCGGCAAATTCCGGTCTACTCTGCTGCTGTCCGCCTTTTCTACTGCAACATGCGAGGGGATGACGACGACCCTACCGCCATCCAATCCATGGTCAATGACCGCCACTTCCGTCTCACATCCAAGGAAGTGGGGGCCATCTTGGGCATCCCAGACAGAGGGGATGCGTTACCTCTTTTGGGTGCTCTCACCTCATCGGCGGCGTCTCCTTTCGACGACTTCTGCCGTATCATCTGTAAGGGTCCCAACCCTCCTGCCATTCCGGCCCTCTCAGCCCAGCTGGAGCCATTCTACTACGAGCTCCATCGTATCGTGTGCCACACTCTGTTCCCAAAGGGCGGGAACTATGACGCAATCACCGGTGATGCTCTTGTCCTCATGTATCATCTCTATGCCCGGAAGCGTTTTTTCTTCCCAAAGACTCTGCTTTTGCAATTCCGGCGTACCTTGCCATCCGGGAAGCAGAACCTCTACTATGGCTCTTTCATCACCTTGCTTATGGAGGCCAAACAAGTTGACTTGTCTCTCTGCTCCTCGGATGGGGTCCCCTCATTTCTTGCTGTTTCCCGTACCCTAGCTGGCGCCTCTTCTTCCCGTGCTTCCTCTTCCCAAGAGCAACCGGGTTCCACTCCTGCTGCCCCTGCATCTACCCCTCCATCTACGGGCCGCTATATGCCACTTACTCAGCACCACTTTGATCTGAGGATGGCCCAGGCGGAGGAGCAGATGCAGACCCACACTCGTGGACTTGGCGCCCTCATCCAGTCTCGCTTCCACGATCAGGGCTACTTCATCCAGCGCACTCTCCAAGACCGGGATGCCTTTCTGGATCTTAATCTTCAGGATCCCATGTACACGGCCCCGCGTTTCTCTGACCCCAATGCCTATGGGTTTATGTACCCGGACGGCATTGATCCTTTTGGCGCCCTCCAGCAGGATCAGGATGATGATGGTGATGATGATCCGGCAGAGGATTAGGGATGGTTTTCCTTTGGTTATGGTTACGGTGTTTTAGTGGCTCTAGTTTTTATGTGTGGTTTCTGTTTGTTGTCTTTAGTGGTCCTTCGGGGACCGGTCTGTGGTTGTTTTTTCAGTGTTTGCTGTCCTTCGGGGATATTATCTTTGTTGTCTTTGGTGTCCGACTCTCATGATGGAGAGTCTTTTATCTTTTTGCTGTATGGATCAAGCATGTATTATCGTTCTTACTTCAATATATTCCTGCATGCTTTTATCTCTACTCTCTTTTTTATGCACTGTCTCCTTTAGTTATCCCTATTTTTTTGACTAAGTGACAAAGGGGGAGAAATCGTATTGAGGGGAAGCTGTCTACCTACGGGGGAGCTACTCCCTGAAGATGCTATCTCTCTATTTTGTCAATTATCAAAATGG
This sequence comes from Iris pallida, assembly GCA_029216955.1. Lineage (NCBI taxonomy): Eukaryota > Viridiplantae > Streptophyta > Magnoliopsida > Asparagales > Iridaceae > Iris > Iris pallida. The sequence continues at coordinate 8,588 of JANAVB010034997.1, read as the reverse complement.
GGGAGTTTGTTGGCACATTTTATTTTGAGTAATTAACAGCATCTTCGTAGTTTAGTCTTCTGTTCTTCAGATACTCAGAAGATGCACTACATGGAGTTATTCACTTCAAGAGCTTCCTCCTTCGTCCTGAAGACCGTAGCAGTTACCGGCGTTCCCTACATTTAGTCGGCATCTTCCTGCTTAGAGTCTTCGTGTCTGTACTGGTCTAGGTATTTCTGTAAAACACTAAAGGATGGATGATAACTTAAAGCACAAATCGAAAATCAAGTAATTCAGAGCGGCATACCGGCGGTATGCTCCGGCATACCGGCGGTATACCGTTCTTGTGTCCAGAAAAGTTTCTGTGACAAAAAGCGGCATACCGACGGCATGCTACGGCATACCGGCGGTATACCGTTTTCGTGTCCAGAAAAGTTTCTGTGACAATAAGCGGCATACCGACGGCATGCTTCGGCATACCGGCGGCATACCGCTTTCTGTGTCCAGAAAGTTGCTGTCTCGAATTGTCGGCATACCGACGGCATGCTGCGGCATACCGGCGGCATGCCGTTTCCTAGCAACACAATAGATGCTGTGATTTATTGTCGGCATACCGACGGTACGCTACGGCATACCGGCGGCATGCCGTTTCTTATAGCTCTAAAACTTTCTGTGACTTTAGTCGGCATACCGACGGTATGCTCCGGCATACCGGCGGTATACCGAATTTCGAATAATCTGCTTTTCGATTTGGTCTGACATGCATTAATGGCCGCATTTAATGCTCTTGAACGGTCATAAATATGACCGTTACTATTTGGCCGGCATACCGGCGGTATGCCGCGGCATACCGACGGCATGCCGGTCTGCGTACACTCAGAAGCATTAAATGCCACCCACTCTTGGTTTTCTTATAAAAGGAAGCTCTCTCTCTCTTGAGCTTCTTCACCAACTCTTCCATAAATTTTCCAACAACCAAGAGCTCCACCATTAATACTCTCTCAAAGCTTTTCATTGTCATCCTCTCCCAAAGTGCTAGAGTATTAAAGAGTTGTACATTTCGATCTTCACGTGTTAGAAGATCAGCAAGTTCTCATTCTCTTTTGTTTGAAGTTGGCGAGCCTTCGTAAGAAAACTCGTGTGTAGAAGTTGGCGAGTCTTCGGATCCAAACTCGTGTTGAAGTTGGCGAGTTCTTCGGATCCAAACTCGTGTGTACTATTTGCATAATAGTGGATTAAAGCCGGAGAGAGTTCCGGGACTGGATTGCCTCAAAAGAGGATACCAGGATACATCCTTGCGTTTGCGTTTGATCTTTCTACTATTTACTCTTTATTGCATCATTTGTTATAGTTTATTTTTTATTTCCCTATTCACCCCCCCTCTAGGGTTCTACACATTGATGGTTTAGTTACGCTATATGTGACGAATGTCGCTTTGATCCTATGTTGATATGGTTAATGGACGAGATTGTCCGGATATACCCTAAGGATTAAGATAGCAATTTATGAGCTCACTAAGGTTAACACAATTATAAGGTTACATATGTGGCCCAGTGGGAGATTGTTGGAATTATTCAATAATTAAGGGGCCACAATATAAAATTAATTGTGTTTGGGCTATCTAAATAATTAAGTCAAATTAAAATGGTCTATTTGGAAATTGGCTTAAGGGTATAATTGTCATGGAATTAATGTGTAGATACCGGAGATAATTCTAATTTGATGAGGGGCCAAATTAGAAATATCAACACATATATAAATATGTGTATTCATTAGAGTTATGGTCCCCAACTTATACGGCCACCAAAAGAGAGGTTTCTCTTTTTCTCTTCTGCATTCCCATCAACAGAAAGAGAGGGACAAAGGATTCGGATTCACCTTTGTCATTAAGGGTCGTAGCAAGTTGGAAGATCGAACCCAATAAAGAAACGATCACTTCAACATCTATCAAGTCAAACAATGGATTCAGGTACGCTTCCGCAATCAATTTAATTTATGTTCTTCATCTCATGAACCGACAGTGTACAATAATTTCTAACACTAGGGAGCTATAATATCCACTAGACACAATGTTATGCTTTATACTATTCATATACTTTTATACTTTACTTTTGCTTCTATAACCTTCACATTGTGGATCTATGGCCTGTTTGGTTCATTGTATGTGAGCCCTATTTGATGCATTTGTGGGTTGTTGGCTGCATCTGAGGCGACTTCACTCGTTTGGTTGGGGGATGCATATGGGTTTAAAGTGGGGAATCTCTAACTGCAACAGAGCCTTGTCCCCTCAAAAATGAAGCTCTCACCTTCCACGTACCTACCTCCAAAAATCTGGAGTAACTCCGGAGTATAACTCTAGGGAAGGTCTGTGCTGTGGTCTTGTAACCCATTTCTTCTTCATAGGAGCTGTGGTCACCTCCTTCCACCCGCCATCTTCAGCATCCCTATCGGTAAATAAATTTTTTTTTTTACTTTAATTTGCTCCAAACGTCCGGATCAACAGCTTTTCTTTTATCTTTCATTTTCTTTGTTGCAAACTTGCCGATCCACATCTTCCTTTGTGGTTGTGTAAGCATTTTTTTTTCCTTTTCTTTGCTGCAAACGTGTCGATCTATAGTTTCGTTACAAATTTTCTTCAGGTCTGTGGTTGTAAATATTTTTTTTTTTCTTTTCTTTGCTGCAAATGTGTAGATCTGTGAAATTTGTACAGAAAAAATTTTCGTCTGGAATTTAAATTTTCGTCTGGAATTTAAATTTTCGTCTGGAATTTAATTCGTGCTGTACAAATTTTTTTTGGCTTCATGAAAAATTGGGTTGTTGTACAAATTATGGTTCCAGGAAAGATATAATTCTTGGCATTTTGTGGATGTACAAAATTTTGTTCCAAAAAAACCTATAATTCTTCGCATTTTGTTGTTGTACAAAATTTTGTTCCATGAATCAATTTGGTGATTATTCAGTGTCTTATGTTTTTTTTTTCCAGTTTGCAGTATGCAGTTTGTTAAACATTGCAGATTCTTAATTTGATGACAGATTATAATATTTCTTCCAGGTTGGGTCCAAATTTTTTCCAGGTTGCTTTGGAAAATATCTGCATAATTCGATGACAGATTACAACTCTTGGCAAAGTTTTGTAACATTATTATATGGTGCCAGTTTCCAATTGGAAGTTATTCTCTTCTTTCATGTGTGATTGAGTTATAAATATGTGTGGTGGTAAGCATACCATATTTTAAATTGGTTACCATATCACTTATATGGTTGTCACCCAAACATTTAAAGTGCACTTGTATTTGTCATCCAAACACAATGGTATGTAACTCCCCACTTACAGGAGACAATAAGCAATGTACCCAAACATGTTTTAGCAACTCATGAATGTTGCAAATACATTGCAACTTGGGATGGTATAAGTGATACTTACACACTTTTAAGCACCTCCCACGAACCAAAAAGACCCTAACATGTTGACAATTTGAACTTTACATGCTTTATTTCTTGCATGTTCTCCCCCTATTCACTCCGCCTCCCCCACCCCTCCCCTCCAAAAAAAAAAAAAAATTGCTACTAGGGCCCACTCCCAAAAATCTCGCTCCCTACAATGGGCAGCCGTCCCATAGCCTGCGCCTGCGTGCAAGTGGCGTGCCAAAAATGGCGGACAAGTAGCTGTGTCATAAAATATGATTTTTTGACTTTCATCCCACTTATTAATATGACTTTGTACTTACATCCCACTTTTTATTTTTTTTAGACTTACATTCCACTTTTCGTCACTAAAAGTATTTTTCGTGACAAAACAAATTCTTTTTGTGACAAAATGAATGTTTTTTCGTGACGAAAAGTGGAATGTAAGTCTAAAAAAAATTAAAAAGAGGAATGTAAGTACAAATTCATATTAGCAAGTGGGATGAAAGTCAAAAAAATCCCTCAAAAATTTATAGTTCGATGAGCAGAGTAGGAACATTACCTGTCCAATGACAGTTCTCACCTTCCTACAAACATCAACATTACATCATATTTTGCACCATATCCAATCAAGCCAAAACATTATATTTGGCATAATTTTAAGGTTTGTGTCCCATAAATTTGCTGAAAATTGGTCAAACCAAATTCAGTTGCCTATACTTCTTCGTGAACCAAACACTAAAAAACAAAGGAAAAGAAGAGTTGGGCCCTACCGACGAAGGATGAGATGGAACTAAATTCCTTATTATTCCATTTAATTCCAGTACTGTTCACCAAATTCATGAACCAAAAATACAAAGGTATATGTTGGTAAGTATAGTACTATAGTCCAAAAAATTGTCAATTGCTCGTCATGAAATATACAACTATTGTAAGTTTCAAATTAGGACTTATATACAACTATTGTAAGTTTCAAATTAGGACTTATGAAATATACAACTATTGTAAGTTTCAAATTAGGACTTATATTGAAATTTTTTAGACTTAACTTCAAAATCTCATTGATTAAATTTAGGAAATCATTGGATGAGAGCACGACTATTTAGTGCAATGTATCACATTTATCTTTCCATTGGGCTAGGGCTTTAACATATTTTTTGCTACTAATAAAATACAATAAATTTTGATTACCCTATTAAGGAAACTAGTAAAAAATACGTGCGCTGCACATAAAATAATATTTTTTAATCTTATCACTAAATTTAAATTAGGATTTATTATATGTATATTTATTTTAAATTAAGATTTGAAAAAAATTAATTTAATTTTATTATAATTTGGTATGGATAGATGTGAACAAAAGAGAAGGTATTTTTGGAAAAAGAGATAAAATTTAAAATTATAATTTTTCGTAGTAATTTTTATTTTAAATTAAATGGACTGGACGGCTCATTTCTGAGCAGTTTTCAAGACGCTTTATTTATATAGCAGAAGATATACATGCTTAACTGACATGAAGCCAAAAACTCGTTGCATCAACTAATCAAATAGATAGGTTTGACTCAGGCCTGCATTTGTTATAGAATATTGTTAAATTTTGATGTGGTTGGTTAGATAATACTACATAATTTGAATATTAAATATTTTTAGTATTTGTTACATGTTTGAATAGTTAGAAGTTTTTTTTTTAACTATGTGAGGAGATACGTACGCAATAGTTTGAAAGATTTTTTTTATAATTTTTTTTTATTATCTAATGGAGGATATGCATATGGCTTGGACTGACTTATTTTTGAGCCGTTTCCATCCTGCATTATATATACTAGTACTAGTTACTTTTACGTGAGTGTTGCACGTTAAAAAAAAGGAAAAAAAAAAAAGTCTACAATATGATTGAAATATGTGAAACCCGTAATTTTTCCGCAAATATTTAGGAATTATTTCTCGTTATTTTATTGTGCTTAAATAGATTTTTTTTTCGATAAAACAAAATTTTATTAATTGTGAAAGTGTTAGTTTAATATTAATGTTATCTTTAGTTAAATTATTATCCAAAATTAATATGGATTTTTCTTTGATTGGCCAGACCTGTTCCTAAAGACCAAATGTAACTTAAAGTATTTCAAAATAAATATTGATTATATTTTTAAATAAATTTATGTAGGCCAAAATCCTTTTAATTACCTATAATATTAGAGCTCAAAACCTATTTTCCAATAGACCATTAATTGACTGGGCCTTGATCCTTAACAGCCCAACAAGAATTTTTATAACCTATTATTTTACAAAACCTTAGCCATTAGATTAGAAGTCCATGAGTAAGCGTTACTCATAATGTTTCCAAAGCCCAAGTCCAATTGTTCCTTATAGCTAAGTTTATTTAAACCAATTGTTCCAACCCAATTGTTCTCAAACCCAATGTCTTTACTAGCATCAGCTAGTGTACAGAACATTGTTAGGAAGAAAGTTTCCTTTGGCTTGAAGAGCTTTAAAAGCTCTGAAGCTTTTCTCCTTCCCAACCGTAGAGAACCGTTTGGTTCTCAAACCGATGGCCCCTCGGCTCCCCGGCCGCCAGAGTTGATGGCCATGGAGGCCCTTCATCTTCCCCTACGGTAACCCCCGGTCACTCTTTCCCCTATATAAACCCCTTTTCTATTTTCCTCATCACCAACTCCATTCTCCTCTTCTTTCTCTACAAAACCCCTTTATGGCGCCCGACCCGATCCCGGCCCGCCGACCGCTGGCGCTCCACCCGACTCCGGCGCCGAACCCCGCGGCCGATCCGCGCCCACCCGCCGGCGAACCGCCGCCTCCGCCGATCGTCTGACCCGCGCGGCCCCTGGCCGTCCGAGTTCGCCGGCGTTCGTCGCGGTGACTGCCCTGTCCGCTTCCCGGTGACGTCTCGTCCGTTTCTCGGTGCTGACCGTTCCAGTTCCGAGATCCAGTTCGAGTTTTCCGTTGTCGGTACACTCTGACTCAATTATTTTCTTTACTGTCCATGATGAACTGGTCCAACCGAATTCCTCGGGAATTCGGGATTTCGACAACGTAACAGTTACGTTGTCATTTTCGATTCCGAAGTTTCTTCGGAAATGGTAGTTTTGGATTTCTGTTGGTTATGTTGATGGTTATTTTTGGTGCTGATGGTTCTGTGGGAATTTTCTAATATTTTTGGATTTTCCGAGAATTTTTAGGAAGAAATTCTGTGTTTGGATATCCTCGAGTTTTCTGAGAATTCGCAGGATAATTCGGAATTTATATATATATTCATATATAACTGTATTCTGGTTCTGTGTGATGGAAGTTTTAGTAGGATTTTGGGTTCTGTTATGAATTTCGGGTTTTCGGGCCATTACGTTACTATTTCGGGAGTGATGGTTGGCTTGGAGAAAAAAATATATTATATGGTTGTTTATATAAAATTCGGGTTTTGGGAATATTTTTGCAGGTAAAACCGGAGCATTTCCCAGTTCTTGGGTTGACCGAAAACAGAGGGAATGCTGCCGAAATTTTCGGGAAATTTAATAAAATGAATTTAAAATGATTTTGGTATTTTGGGCGACAACCATAATTGGTTACTGGGCCCCAACGAAATGCAAACGCACCGGTTAGACCGGACGTTGAGGCAGAGTAGTTGAAAATGAAGTTTGGACCAAAGTCTGAGACTATGATTTTCTTTAAATATTATTTTTGAAATTTATTAGTTTTTTGTTAAATTGTAGGTAATTTTCGGACTAACCTGTCTTTTTCTTATTTCAATTTATGTAATTAAATATTGTAAGGGCATAAGCCCAGTTTCTATGATTTAAGTCTTGTAATAAGTAGGAAGTAATTTTTATTTTATTTTCTGGGAATGTGGAAAGCGTAGGATTAACCGTTAAATTATTATTAATTAATAATATATGAATTTCTCATCTTAAAGAAAATATTTTATGTATTTTAACAAGTTTGTCCAATAAGTAGATAAAATACCAAGTTTTATATTAATTTGATAATTACAAGTTTTTCCCGAAAAACCTAAATAAATTGAATTTCTAAATTCAAACTCATTAGTAAACGTTGTGATGTTGTGTTAGCTAGTGATAACTAAAATTGACTAGGAAAGACCAATAGAGATTGTAACTAGATACTTTAGAGTTTGTTTCTGAAACAAGTTCCCCGGAATGTAGGATTTCAAGGAAGAGTGTGACCTTTCGAATCCCGAAGTACCAATCTCGTCCAACTGAAGTTTAAGGCAAGTACATTTTATGTAGATTTTACAATTATTTTCACAATTGTTTCATTGCAAGTTTAAACCACTGTTTACACGAACTCCTTCGGGAGCATTGATCGTATTGTTGGGGACTGGGGGAATAGTGTACTGGATATGACCAAATCCAAACTTAGGATAATGAATGTGTTAGCTTTCCCCTCTTCACACGGGGACAAGCCATACCGTATCGCTAGGATACAAATGTACCCAAACCGGTCATATTCTTTACCTATTCATATCACTGTACTGTACTATTTCAAAATTGTTCATTTTCAAACTGTTTAAAAATGCATGTTATAAATTATCATTTTTAATTGTTAAAATTTGCATGAACTGTACTTTGCTCACTCCTGACTGGAGAACAACATTTTAGGTTACTCTGAGGTTGATCTTTCTAGAGTATCTGGTGGCACAGAGCTAATGTTCAACAATCCTGTTCGGTACCCGGCGGTACTACCTGACGACGATGGATCGGCGTCTCCTTAGATGCTGTTGGTGTTAGCTAGTCTTATTTCAGTTTTTGGATCTTTTAAACTTTTGTACTGGACAAGTTTAATATCGAATAAATGTTGTGGCAACTTTTAAATTCAAACTTGTTGTTGATTTACCTGCAATATGGATTACAGCTTACTGCCGCCGTCTCATCAACGGTGCAGGCTGGGCATGATCCGATTCGACCCAAGTATTTGGGGACCGGGTCGTGACATGTTTTTAGTGGTGGCCCATGCAGGTCAACTAAATCAACAATTTAGGAAAACTAGAAACAATTAGGAACACTAGAACATCAAAATTTCCACAACATAGGACCGATTTATATATGATAAATATTTTTATTATAGACTGGTAGGTTACCTTGCTTATGCTTGCATCCTAAACCTTCCAGAGAATGACCACTGACAAAACCAACTCTGCTGGCGATGTGGTATCATCTCCGGATCGAACCCCGCCTCTT